>LUGF01038400.1:306477-331573 GCA_001625245.1 Calycopis cecrops | reverse complement strand
ATAAACACATCGGGCTATAATTAAGCAGATGCATTGTCCTCTTTTTCCAATCTCCCAATAGACTACAAAGTAACACAAAATAACCATCACTTCAGGCGGGTTTCAAGTAAGTGAAAATTACCTCTTCGATCGTGTTCATCGAACTTGGTTGCAAAATTGTAGTAAGTTACTGACAATGACAGACAGACAATGTCGCCAACGTTCCAACAGAACACGTACTATAATAATACATCAAAGTAAGCGCCATATAAATTAAATCTCTAAACGTACTCCAACACTTCATCAAGTGGAAACAAAGCGCTCAGTTCCCGGGTAAAAATCAAGTGAAACTGTAATAAGAGACCGAGTTAACCGATTTATTTTATGAGTTTCCTTAACAACCAATAAATGCTCTACTCTGTTTGACTAAACGTCCCGCAGGGATAAGTATTAGAGGTCTTAATATTTCACTATCGCCCGTTCAAGTGGTGCAATTATAAAACCAATTTTAACTTATGCAAACGATAAAAGAAAATTAAACTATCCTACCTATATTATGAATGCGAAAGAAGTACGTTATTCTTTCAGGCTAAAACTACTGAACGGATTTAGAAATTTGGCATAAATATAGGATATTATCTGGAATAAAATAAAAAATATTTATAAAATCGAAAAATGTATCGTACATTTTTCGGTTAGCTCCTAGGATAGATTTTAACGGCGAAACCTTGAAGAACAGATAGTGTTTTGTAAAACATAATTATGTATTAAATTAAATTACATCACCTTAACTTGCTATAAGTTAAGGTGATGTATTTCCAGGGTTCGAAAATATCGGATATTTATTATATATATCAAGTTTGATATAATATCCATTTTTTATGAAAGTCATGTTGTCTTATGATTAAAAAAAATGAAATTATTTAAAAAATTAACTAAAATATTTTTAATGGTTTATTTATATAGGTAAGCACCTAAAATCATACAAATGATTTCAAAACATTAAATCTTCCAGATCAGGTAAAATAAAAACTTAAAATATTTATATATATCACAAAAAGTCATTGGATATTTATATCTGATATTATATATCTCGAGTATACTATATACTATATGCCTCGAGCCCTGTGTATTTCCATTTAATTAGTAATATTCATAAACAAAACACGCTTCTAGCATATGGACTTTTATTTATTATTTTAACGAGCAAAATTACACGTAGGTATGTAAAATTTTTATTGTCCTTTTTTAATTAGTAAAAAGTGTGAAATTAACAATCAGACGGACATCAGAAACGAACCATAATTATAGATTAGCTGCGCCCCGTACCGACTCGCTGAAAATATCGGAATGAAATTTGATATATGTTCCTTACGACCGACTATCGGACCTCCAAATATAAACTGAAAGTTTCACAAAAATCTGCTATCCCATTCAGTAGGCTAGTTAACCAACCCGTTCAGTCGGATAGTTATAGTGAACTGACACGAGAAATTAGGATGTTTGGTGCATAAAAACGTCATCGAGAACGAATATTAAAATGACTACTTATTATAATTACGTTGTAAAAGTTGCGTTATTCCATACATAACACATTTTAATAGGTCGCTTTGTATGTGGCTGGGTTCTCACGCCGATCGGCGCGTACAGCACAAGAATTGCATAGATAATGAGCTAAGTACGAGCTAATGAGTCTCTCTCCTTATTTTCGCTTTGGTAGGATATGCTAATGTCTTAACAACACTCGAGGTATTTACACTGTCGTCTTGTGAGCGTATTTTTTTTAATTCCTTATCTTGCACAAGTAATTGTTCTTTTTTATTTTTATTGCTAGGAAGCGGTCAGATATTATTATCCTACTAATATTATAAATGTGATAGGCTTTACATTTGTTATTCTTTCACGCAAAAACTATTGAGGATTTGGATGGAATTTGAATAGCAAAATTCTACTTTTATTAATGAAAAAATTAACGGTATTCTTTTTTGACGCGTTTGAAATAGAAATATCTACCTGAGTTACCTACTTTATATCTATCTTAAGCAATATAGTGAAAAAGGTTGCTTGTTTTAGCTATACGTCAACCCAGTCGTATCGAGTAACAAAATCTTGCAACCGGACCCCGTCCGTTGGTAACCTCTATCCTTGACACAAATGCAATTGCATAATGCAATGGATATTAAAGTACATATTATGAATCACTTAGCTCGTACAAACAGGTTATTGCCGGTCTACGTCGGCAATGATTGGGCGCGCAAGGAGTCCCAGTCAAAACAGGTATCGCATTACAATTGCTGACGTAGCTGCGATGATGTGGAAGGGCAACAAAGTTATCGACCTAACTTTAATAATCTGCTGTAATTATTGTTGTCGTTGATAGATCTGGGGCATCTGAACAAAGGCGGCTGATGCCAGCCGGGATTGTTTTACTTTCAGTTTCAGAATACCGACTATTCGGATTTCTGAACTTGGCATATCCCACCGAACTCTACTGAGGTCTAGAGATGCCTTTAAAAGTATTTTCCGCGGAACCAAAAAAAGCCCATCGCATAATGCAGGCGAATAGGACGCTAAGGTAGGAACCTAGGAATTAAGGCCTAAGGATCTTTGATTGGTCAATGAAATTAGATTGTTTGATTAGAATTTATAAAAAATCACTAGAAGGAACACTAACGATGGAATCATTAATTCTCATACCCGTAAACGCCAATAACAAAACATTTATCAACTTCAACGTATCAAATTTGAAGTCTTATTGTGTACAAAGAATTTAATTTCTCTAAAGGCTAGGCAAACGTTGGAGCATGTGATATAGATGTGTGTGTACACGCCGTGTGGTCTGATCGGGCAATAGATCACGGCGCTCGTCACGAGATGTATGGACGTCTACCGGCCACTAACACATTGTGCTCTACGTTTATACTAAATGTCCAATATCTCTCCTGCTCTTTAAATAGATTTAACGGTCTTTTGCACAATTTAGTAGTTATTTTGTTCAGACTTATCGCATTACGTTGGATTTAAGATGTATGGTCGAGTGATGGCTACTGTCGTCCACACACATGCACATAGAGGTTATGCTAAGGAGTTGCCTTCCTTTTTTCCTCTCCTTCATATGCCACCATAAACGACGACACCGCACGAAGCACGCCAGCATAGCTGTCACTTTACACTGTTATCTCGTCAAGGACGTAGCTACCTCCCTGGTCTTCTTACACAAGTAACAAGAGCTCGAATGTTGCAACCCGTTATCTGTGTTCTACAACATTCTCTCCTCTTGATTATGAAGAGAAATTCAATAACTGCATATCTCGAGAGATGTAAAAGTACAATTTTATAGTCTCGTTGTTAGTTAGTAATTAGCGCTCTTGGATCGCTCACCGTAACTGATACCGTTTTATATATAACGGAAACTTATCGTCTTACGCAAACAACATATTTGTTGGAGCTGTTTTAAAGTTATTTTTTTATTGCTAACTAGTAGTCAATCAACTATAAGTACTTATCCAGATAAAGACTGAAAGAATGATGATAATGAACATGATGCATACAGCATGCGTCATCCGTAGCCCCTTTTTAGCCCTTGCCCTGATCTTCCACAGACAACAATTACCTATTATTTTTAAGGCCGATGTTAATTAAGTAAAACAATTCTTCCTTATAAGTAACAAATGTAGCAATGGCTCTACCTTTGAATATTATAAAAACCTAGGGAATAATCACGTAATGTAAGGTCTAAGGACACGGGCACAAAAACAATTTCTTTGCAATTTAATATTCAGTCCGCATCTATGTAAAATCAAGCGGTCGAAAAAATATATCTAAACGATTTCATATGTAACGGACAGGGGTCAAGAGTGGGTTTATTTAAATAGGACCCTATATCGTCACAAGCTTTAGGATAACAAAATAAGAAACCGTTGCCACTTGCGTCTATTGCGATTTAATTAAATGTAGCTTCTTTGTAAATTGTTTCAAATCTTAATATTACAAAATCTCGAATCTTGGTTTGTCCGGGCAATTCTCCGAAAAAACCGATTTTAATGAAATTTGGCACTAATATGTTTATACTATTTTCTACTCAAAATGTAACTTCTACATACTTTATTTCAGTTGATGGTCGCGATATTTTTATTACCTTATCAAGGCGAGGCCTCAGTTAATTAATATCTACAATAATTATTCAATCTTTTTTTTTCTTTCGACTTTTTGGGTACCCAAGGTTGTTTCTGTTTCGCGCATCCCCTATCTGCCCTTGTTTGTTTCACCCTTGAGGGATTGTTCTTGTAACAAAAGGTCTTTCATTCGAAAAACCTACCTCCTGCTAAATTTTAAATTCGTTTATGCGTTTCTAAGGAGTAACCAAACAAACAGTTTTTAAATACCAAAACAGCAATTACATTTAACAACACGAGTATAGATAAAATGTCTGTTGGTGGCTAAGATTAATAAAATGGGTGATGTTAGGTCGAATGTAAGGTAATATAGCGTACTGTGAAAGTATATTGAGCAAGCGAGAGAAACGTAGTGCGGCTACGTCTGCGTACAAGTGGACAAAGACGACTTGCAAGAGAACCAGTTATACTCGTTTATTTTGCACGCATTCCAGCCGGCCGGCCGAGAGCGAGCTCACCATTCCCGAACAGACCGGGAACTCGATTTCTACATGCTACAGATGGCCTTGAATTCCAAATACTTTATGGGGCTTACTGGCTAAATACCTATTCTATTCCATGCCCTATAATGGAAATCGTATACAACTTGTATTCAATTGCTGTTATGTAGTATATGTAACGTACATCGTTGTAATAAAGACGAGAAGTTATCGTAAAATAGACATTACTTTTTTGGTAAATGCTTGATCATCATCATATATGTGTTACTGACTATAAAGACCTTTAGCTATACTAGGCCTTAAGATATGACTAATCACATTTGAGTAGAAATTCATAAATAATATCTCAACAGACTTGTTTATCATATGAATTGGTTGCAATGCCTAATCATAGCTCGACGATGTGTTTATTTGGTTATACATTAAACGACTGGGGTAAGATCTTAGCTCTAAAATGATCCCGGTTTCGTGTCACGTCCGCGATGAGAATTTACTTTAATTGGCAAATAATACGTAGGGCAATTAAGGATGCCAAGTCGGGTAGAGCGCGCGTGACGCGACTCGCAAATGCTCATATTCAATTATGCAAACACAGTCGCGAAAGAAAGGCTAATCTAACTCGCGCTTATAAATATTATTATATAACCCTTTAGAACTTATTTTGTTGTTCAAACGAAAAGGTTTAGGGAGGGTTCCACAGGTGGCTAATGTCCCGATTTGTTAATTAAGGAAATTAAGGAATAATTAAGCAAATAAACTATAAATTTCAGTAACACAAGTGACGGTTAGAAGTAAATAATAAGAAATGTGGTACATAGAGTATCGAATAGCTAATTGAATAAAAACACATATAAACTCATATAATAATAAGTTGTCAGCACCCTACTCATCACACGCAATAATTAATATGACATGGGACAACATATTTCACACAATTATCGCTATCAGTTTTCCTCAAATGATCTCTGCAAAGAACAATGATTTACTAATGTAATTATAATAAGATTTTAAGGATGTTTGGAATTTTTTTACCAGACATTGTTGCTCATCTTCGCTGAAAATATTTTGTCAATTCAAATTGATAGTTTAGGGATGTTCTGCAAAATTAGAAATTAAGTTTTTTACTCATAATGAAAATCTGTTCTAAGGCTTCAGTTCATTGAAAAATTTCGAGAACAAATAATTAATTTTACATAAAGCGGTAGGATCATCACTGTGAAGTAAAAAACTATACAGACCGTGTACGTGGTCTGCGCATTTCGTCATTGCGCTCGCATCTTCTATTCCATACGAACACTGGTCCACCCACAGCATTAAAGCATATTATTAAGACTTTATTGTGTTACAGATTTCTTTTCGTACCTTTCACTTTAGATATGAACAAAAAGGTCGTACCGTTAGGTCATGTCTCTCACTTTCACAACACACGTTATTACTCTATCACAATCTACGTGCAATTAGTTATAACATTGAGGTTGTTTCAGCCTAATTAATAGGAAATAAATACTCCTTTTACATAAGACGCAAACATCTGTAGTTGAACGTTCTCAGGTTCATAGAACGGGGACAACTTATACGATTGCTGTGCACCCTGCAAATTGTAACAATCGAAACCATGTACCATAAACATGCACATTGCATATTTATACCATATATACATACAGTAGAAGTAGGTGGTGGTGACACACCAAAGTTGACAGATGATGCCTAAAATAAGACTTCTGGATCTCTGTCATCATGACGCTTATCGTCATGATGACAGAGATCAGGCATCATAATTCATCTCTCTATGGCTAGCCATAAACTTGAGTACTATAGACCAACGGTGCCTTTGGAGTTTCTATAAATATCCATTTTTACGATTATACGGCAATGCACTTAGCATTTCCGAGTAAGAGACAATTACAAGACTTAAAAACGAGAACGTGTAGCGTAAACGATGGTACATTTCTAAAATAAGATTTAGAGTGTTGCGCGCACGTTAGCGCACGGCGAAGGAGACGAGCGGCGAGAGCAGAGTGTCGTCGTACTCGCCCGGGGGACCCCAGATTGTCGTCTAAAGAGCCCAGCTTCGAGAGTCTCGCCTCCGGCTGAAAATGCACTTTCGCGAAACGATTGAATGTCGATTTCAGTTACTCCGTATACGACGTCCTAAGAGATAATAACGATCTTTAAATGTCAAGAGGATTGAGCGAGAAATAAGTAAAATGGGGTGGTGATGTACGCATGTATAATGTAATATGGAATGTTCCATTATGGGAAAATGCAGCGGTCTCATCGGGCATTCCTTAACAATGCAATTAACTATCAACACCCCGTCGTGTTTTAGTTTTATTGTTGAAGAAACGTGACTCAAAAAATGAGTTCTGTGAAAACGACTACTCATTTCGGTTGTTCTCAACTGTGTATATGTATGTATAACTAAATAAATTACACAATCGGGGACCTACTTTAATTTATTTGATGCAATTTTATTTATGCATCCGCATGAAAAAATTATCATTAAATATTTATTTAAAAAATGAATTAGAAAAATAGAGGAGCTTATGAAACATATATCGTTAAGAATATTATATAATTTTGCATATTATGTAATAATTATTCAATTTCTTAAATTTAGTTCCGCTATCTGGCACCGCCCACCGGTGAGACAAGTCCTCACAAGTTGCCACACTGGTTGCTACTCGGCTTACGGCTAACTTAGCATTATTTATTGCTTATAAATATTTGTTTAACTAACATAAACTAAAACATAAACAACTTCCAGGGATCTATTTCACTTTATAGACAATATAATTTTAGTAAAATCAGAACTTTGAAGTTGCATAAATCTATAATAACTACATATTATTTGTATAGATATTTAGAAATTTTGCGGATTAAGGTCGAGTGGGTACTAAATAAATAAATAACGTATTTGATTAATTGCAATATTCACTGTTCAAAGAAGTGTAAATGAATAGCGCTTTCAATCGACATAGTTGGGTAGTAAGACAAAATGTTAGTTAAAACGGTTTATTTGCCGAATGTTTGTAACGGTAGAGCGTTATACTGAATAAATACACCACCAATTGCTGGAAATGCTATTCAAATTTTTTTTTCTTTTATTTTCAAATATATTAATAGTAATATAAAACGTAAGTGATAACGCAAATAATGTTTTTTCGTGAATGTTTCGTAGCATCGGAAAGAAATAGCACTATGTTTTTGTCACAATAAATGATCTAATATAGAATAGTCGTCGAAATAAGTGATAATGGTGTTCGACTTTTAGAGCAACAATATTGAGTAAAAATAATGCAAATTCATAACTTTGTTGAAATATATTCGTATAATTATTTAAATTATGTAATTTAAAATGACGTATGGATAGTTGTTTGAAACTACAGTTGTGTCTTGTCTCATTCTAACTGTTGGAACGCAGCAGTAACATTTTAAGGTGGTTTTTAATCAAGCAGTAAAAATATGTTCCAACAAATCTCTTCTTGCCTATACCTAGTGTGGTAGTTGGAATGAGCCTATATAATTGCATCGGATGAAAACGGAGTTTCCCCGTTTATTTATAAGACGGCTATTCACCATGGTGGGAGTGGGGAGGGGGGACCGGCGCACGCCGGCACGACATGCAGATTAGCTGTCACGGTGCGTGGCAGCTTGCCGGGCGGCCCGCCTGTCTCCCGTCCGGCCGCGCCGGTCGACGACGACTTTAATGAGACTTGCGTAGTTCATAACCGGCCTTCAAAAACAATAACCGATGTATTTTATTTATACTTTAAGATGAGGATTCACGATGATTGTTTGCTTGCGTATTGTCAGGGCCAGTACTTTAAATCTAACTCCTCTTAAAGTCCATTTGGAACTTGGACTGCCAATAAACTACAGATTTCAGTTTCACACGACCCGGTTGGAATAAATTATGAAGAAGACATATTATCTTTAGTATCAAGTATCAATTAAATATTTGTTTCCTTAACCTTTGAGTCCAGTACTTCACTACTCATTTGATAAACTACAACGATACCAATACCAAGCTTACAAAGGGGTTTTCTTTGAGCACACGCATCATCATAACATCAATATTTTTAAGTCAAAAAATAAAGAAGATCGATTCACAAAACGACAACCAACTTGGTCATACATTTTGTTAGATCTACATTTTGTTTTTTAAACACTAAGTCCTACTACTAAATATAACTTGTCCCTTCTGTAGCTGATAAATATGAGAATATATATGACACAAGTAATAAATATTGTAAATAGCATGAGTTCATTCCAGCTTACTGTTTTATTTTAAATAAAAAGATCGTGGGCCTGTCAGTCATATTTCTTTAAGACATACGGACGGAAAAACAAATAAACTTTGTCATTAATATTAATACATACTTACAAGATTATCAGTCTTTCCACTTTGATCAACTAAACGGACCAACTGGTTGTGCAGAATGGAACTCGATGAAGGAATAATTCCAATCTAACCAACTGGTTGATCCCATATTTTAAAGATTATCAATTATTGTTAAAATGTACTATAAATTCTGAAAAAATAGCAGTTCTCCTGAAAAATTTTACGCAGGTGTAACTGCAAGGTACAACTAATATTTTTACAATACCGAGTTATGCATTTGAAGACGAGAATGTTATATGGGCGAATATTGATGGCATGTGGGTACACCATGATGCCAAGTGCCAAGGTCGCGGCTGATAGATTTGGCATGCAAATGTCTGCACAAAGACTGGCTCATTACGTGTAGCACACCGACGACGACTCCGGTCCTTGCAGGGCCTGTGCGAGACATAGTCATTTCATTACGAATACGCCGAGAAATGAGGTTAATGTTGTAAAATTACACACATTGTTTCACCTGCCGGTATCATGGCAACCATGCCGGGCATTTCTCTGTATAGATACTGAATTTACGTATGTTCATTTATTGTAGGGTTTCTACTTCATTATTCTTACATTGAGCATCATTCCACGTATCAATTGTATTCGTAAAAATATGAATTTATAGCATTTATGTTAAAATATATGTTGATATGATGATTGTATCATCAAATTCGATCGATCCGTCAAATTTGCGCTAAATTTCATTTAAACCCATTAGATGCTTTCATTATCAATTTTAGCAGGATGTTTAAGGACCTCTATACAAAAATAGTACCATAAATAGTAAGTGCATGCTAAATACTAAACAGTTATAACTAATAATAGGTGTATAAGTGAAGGATAAGTGTATTGTAAGCTATGGCTTATCCATTTTAACATGAGTGACTTAGAGTTTGTGACTCACAACACAAAACTTGTCACAGTCCCAAACGTCCTCCAATGTTTATACAGACATGCCGATAAAAAGGTGACGAATAAAAGATAAACGTCAAATAAGTGCGGCGTGAATGTCGGTCAATTAGTGCAGACAAGTTCCCATTGATGGACTCGACGCGTTAAGCTCCGAAGCTATTTACGTGATTTTCCACTCAGCTGGTGGAGACGTGTACCTCGAGCCTTCACAGTTTAATTAAAGGGCACGGGGGTGGGCTGCGGGGCTGGAGCAAGGCATTATGGCGGCGCAATATCGGATGGAAATGCGCGGCATGTAGGAATGCGCCGTATGCCGCCCCTCTCCGTCGCGAACGATTCCTGGTATTTTTTATTGACGACTCTGAAAGTGCTATAGTGGGAACAGTGGATGCGGTTGCCATAAATGAACATTTTAATATAAATTGATCTGTAATTATTGCATTGAAATTGTATTAACGCCTCCATAAAGTACATCGGCGCCGTAAATGTACCGAGTGACAGATATACGTGATCGTTATTTTTCACCTTTTGCGTATTATTTCTTTTGATTGTGAATATTTTATCACAGATTGATACGTTTTATCGTAAATACGTCTTATATTACGCATATCACGTCACATATAATTTTAATCGGTTTGGCATATCGTATTGTTCGATGTTCATCTAGAGCGGGGCTTTACTCGTTTTGTTTCTAAATAGAGTTTAATATCGTCAATAGGCATGCACTTAAGTACTGGGTCACTGACCTGAGAGCGCGGCGTAATAAGGAGCAAATTACTATCGAATGAAGGTCAAAAGCTATTTTGATGTATGTTACTTATGACATATCATATATTTCCCGATTATAGAACTGTTGATTTTTCAAATTATAGTGGACCGCAAGCGGCACATGTTTACCCAAACATAAAATACCTTACACTCCTTCCTTCCTTCCTTTCCTCACCAACAGGAGATAGATAATAACTTTTCAATGAAATGAACTACAAATATAAGAAAGGAAAGAAGATTAACCCGAACAAAAATCCCCAGTCACTGTATTGTACCTTTAACACAGCTAAAAGAAATAGAAACAAGACTTTAACAGTGGGGACAATTTTATACTGATTACTCTGGCCTAGAGTTTCAGATGAATAAAGATAAAATTGATGGCTCGTACAATTTGTACCTGTTATTATTTAGTTATTTTAATTAAGGGAACTCTGAACACGTTTATTAAATAAGGAATATAATAGGTACTTCTAATAATAACCATGCCGTCACGGTAAGTATATAATTTCTATAAAAGATGTACAATTTTAATTAATTTTTTTGATTATCTTAAACAGTACATTTATGGAAATTATCAAGTACACGTCCGTTCCTTGTCTGATAATTTCAACACCGCACGTAATTACCTATATATATGATTGAACTCAAATGTGAAGAGCATAGCTTCAATATGCATATATTCGTAAAGGTATTAGGTAAGTTTTTTATTCTTATATTATTTTCAATTTATTTTTTGTTTTACATTTCAAGTGAATAACAAAAACAACGCTTTATATAAAAAAAGAAAAATATATGTTTTGAGTTAAATTTGTTCCCATGAGAATGACATTTTTTTTTATGTATATTGTACCTTCTTCTTCTTTGTCCTCGCCTTGTTACTCGGGGTCGGCTTTCCTTATCATGGATCGCCAGGTGGATCGCTGGCTCGTGTTCTCTGGTTTGAGGCCAAGCGTTTTCATGTCTTTCAGGACATTTGTTATCCAGGTGGTATGTGTGTAGACTTAACTCAGGTCGGACATAAAAGACTCAGTCAAACTCCAGTCCAGGGTAGGCGGCTAGGCTCGTCACAGTTAATAGAGCTTTCGACAATTGACTATAACACATACATACAAATCTATATTCTTACTGGCATAGCATATTAAGTATTATCATGTCATATTTTGTGTTTAGGCAAGTTGACACATATAACTTATCACACAACTTGATTAGCGCTCGAGATTATTTTCACATTCAAAAGAAATTCACAATTTCTTGCCGTTTTAAGTTGAAAAGAAAGTCTACACTATGAACATCATTTATTTTACATGTATTATAGTTGTTATACTTGAGCAAGAAAACGATAATTTTACTCTAAGTTGATTTTATTTGTTTGTATAAAAAATTTCAAACAATAGTAATACAATACTTAATTGTAATTTCAAGCCAGCTTTAAATTGGTATTTTTTTATCTTTTTTACACACACAAGGGAAAAACTGTACTCTCAGTTTTCACGGAAGTGGTTATGTATATGAGATATAGATATTTTTTTACGGGCTTTGGCCCACCACTCGTTCCCACCGCTGCACTCCTGTGTCGCCAGGATCGACAGCGGCAATCACACTTTACCCTCGAGCCCGATATGATCGCAGGGAGCACGAGGGAAAAGCTTAATCTGTCTTTGGACCCTCCACGAATTTAATCAGAAGAAAGTAGGAGGAGTAGGAAGTTATTTCAATTTCCCTCCCTAATCAAAGCGGGAGACAATACAAGATTGCAGTGACTTAAATAATCCAAGAAGTAGAGAGAGCAGCCAGGTGAAGCCCGGCTATTATGCACCACGGAAATATAAATAAATGAATTGATATGTATACTTTGTTGTTATCAGGGGTATTATTATGATTGCGTTATATTTATTTGATGCCAGTAGTATTTATGACAAAATTATTTGAACGCACGAAAGTTCCTTACACTGACCACGAGATCGCTGTAATAAACTACACCAGTAACACTACGAATGTTATCAAGCATTACATTTTTCTCAGTTTATCAAAGACTAGACTACCATAGCATGTGATGTGCGGTTTGTTCATGTTCGTCGCCTTCTATTGAGCAATCACAGAGGGGTGACGGTACCAGCTTAAAAACTAAAAAGCTTGCTTTTAAAATTGCCGTGACTAGTTAGAAACTGAGAAACGTAATGATCAACTTCGAGCCAGGGCTTAGATAATCGTTCTCGCACGCATGGAAAAAAAGTTTTATAAGTGACGTCCTTTAGTCGTATTAGACCAACGATCTTCATCATCATCATCATCATCATCATCAGCCTATTGCAGTCCACTGTTGGACATAGGCCTCTCCCATAGCACGCCACTGGCTTCGATCTTCGGCTAACCTTTCCCACTTCCTGCCCACAGCTTTGCGTATGTCGTCACTCCATTTAGTCACAGGGCGTCCTACATTACGTTTGCCGGTGCGCGGTCTCCACTCTTGAACCAGTCGACCCCAACGATCATCGGTTCTGCGGCAGATATGACCGGCCCACTGCCACTTCAGCTTGCTAATCCGAGTAGCTATGTCGGTTACCCTAGTTCTCTGGCGAATTACTTCGTTTCGGATTCGATCCCTCAGAGAAACACCGAGCATAGCTCTCTCCATAGCGCGCTGAGCATTTTTGAATTGGTGGACCAGTCGGACCGTGAGTGCCAACGATCTTGCCACTAATTAATTAAATTTTGGGTGGTTAGATCTACTGGATTAAATAGTTTTGCTATCTTCTGTCTTGTCGTGGGGTCCTAAAAAGGTTGGGTGAGAGAGGTGTTTCGAGTTATAGTACATAGCTGCTCGACTTTGAATTTCAAGATCAAATGGTAAAACGCCGGCAAGATCTGGTAAGGCCTCTGTGCTGTGTCCGGTGCGACAAGCTTTACATAAAAATATTAATGCCAGTATTGGCTTTGTAGTAGTTTACGGCGGGCTGCGCCTATAGTAGCCCTGTCTGCCCACACTGGAGATCTGTAGCATATGGTTCCTAGATAAGACGCATTGTATATAATTTTTAAGGTCTTAAATGATAGGCCCCACGTAGATGTCGATATGTTAGTTAGTAAAGGCGTAAAAGTTTATTTTAGCTCTTTCTCCAGTTTGTATATATGTTCTAAGAAGGTGAATTTATTTTCGATGACCAAACCTACATATGAGAGGGTTTCTTTGCGTTTTACTGATACGTTTAAGTTTAATACGAGGATTTGATTGTAACGAGCCTTTTAAAAGTATTTGAAAGGTTTTGTGAGGCGCAAAATCAAATTTATTTCTTTCTCCCGAGGATGTTATTAAACTAAGACCTTTGTTTGATTTAACCTCTATTTCTGATCGCGAATTTGCCTGAACTATTAGAAGCGCATCATCTGCGTATCCTACCAATGTACATAACGCCGGGAGTGGTAGGGAAAACAAGTCGTCGAACCCTATATTCCATATATATGGTGATAGTACTGAGCCCTGTGGGCAGCCTCGGGTCAAACTTTTCATATGGCAAAGATGTCCGAGCTGCAGGCCGTCCATATAGACAAACAATCTGCGCAGGACTTATTGTAGTGCTCAAGTGTGCGCGTAGAGACAAGTGCACTCTCTATCCCTTCATTCTCGTATTCCGATGAGACGGCAGACCGATACGACCGGAGAGAAATCAGGCGCACGGGGTTGTAACACCGCCACCCTCCTGGCTCTGGACTGTTATTAGAAATTGAAAAATCCTAATAACAATTTTTGGTCCGACCCGGGATTCGAAACCGGGACATTACGTCTGTGGTTAAACACGCTTACCACTAGAACTAGTAATATACCTATTGTATACAATAAACAATATTTTTGTAAAGCGGTCCTATAGATTGTATAGTGTTTACAAGATAATAAATACACCTTTTGTGTTATTGCCTGAGAGTTTTAATTTTGTTTTATTTATTCAAGTATTAAATTTATATTTGATTATTGCAGAATTCATCGTCATTCTCTATAATGGAAATAACAGAATAAATTGCGAAATTATAATTTAACTAAATATACCCAACATTTCCGCATTATGAGTTTAGGTGTACTTGTTCTAGCCATAAGTTCTGTTACAAAGAAAAAAAAATTTTTAATTGCAAATAGCATTTATTACTTTTACAGTGAGTTTAATACACAAATTTAAAACAATTAAAAATATAAAAAGCTTATTTCAAGTGGTATGCATTGGCTGCAATAAAATTCTTTAAAAGATGAGGCCAGTCTTGTTTTTTGAACTCCAAATTATCCACCATTAGAGCAAGCTGTACCTACTCTCTAAAACGGACCATAAATCATAATGAGTCGATTAAGATCAAGGCTAGAGGACGGCCAGTCTTCAGCTCTCATGAAGTCCGAGACGTTCGCGTACCAAGACTTTGTGGACCCAGCAATATGACACGGCGTCTCTTGCTGTAAGAACCATACTTGGTTGGCGCCGAGTCTTGCTGTAAGAACTATACTTGGTTATTAAACATGGTGTTATTAAGTGGTTGAACTACTTTCTCAAGAATGGTATCATGATACACTTGTGCCGATGTTTTGAAACCTTATTCACAAAAATATGGCTCAGTCACTCCTTCACAGCTAACACCCCACCAAACCATCACTGAAGTCGGATAAAGCCCACGTTACACTCTGTCGACTAATTGGAAAGCTTCCTTAGAGCTGTAAGCATAAATATGGTCATTTTGTTTGTTAAAATATTGCTTAATTGTAAAAAAATTCTCATCACTAAACAAAATTTTTCTGTGACCTCCCTTTGCGTACCGCTTCAGTAGTTGCTTCGATTTTACCACCCTATACATTTTTTATTTATTAGTTATAAAATGACAGATTTCTCAGCGATTGTGTTCTCTTTATCACCCCTCTGCATTTTAATATCGCAATATATTGTACAATGTATTGGCGCTAAAATGAGAAAACACAATGAACAAGCGTATAAAAATGACAGATTCCAAATTCAAATGTAATATCTTTTATTTTTAATTTTAACAGTATTTATGGCCAGACTAAGTATATAATATTTCACTAACAATATTTTATATTTTCTTACAGTTTTGGTTGTAGCAGTACAATTTGCGCACCAGCAACCACTGGATGTCAATTCGGACGTTGATCTTGAATTGATTGTTGTCCAACCAGACTTAATTAAACAGATATCAAGTAATTTAGACGGATCACATGAGATGAAAATCGCAAGAGATCGCCATCGCCACCGCAAGCGTCACCCTCGTTTAGAAAAATTAAGTCAAGATATGGAATACATAAAACATGAATTAGAAGCATCGAAATCGAATAATCCGGCACCAAATTCGCAAGCTACTGTAAATATCCAGCAAGATCGTCGCGGTTTTTGTATTTTGTTTATATGTTTAGGCTGATACTAGTTTAGCCTATACTAGTTTAAAAACTATTGCTCTATAAAAAATAATAATAATAATATCTATCTATATTTATTATGCCTAGAAATCTTTTTTAGGAACACTAGAAATCTTTAAAATGCAAATAAAGATAACTATCTTTATTTGCATTTTAAAGGTTTCAATATGTTTTTCTCTGTTTTGCTTAATTTACGGGATATCTTGTTTAATCTAATTGCCTTCTTTTCTATTTCTTCAAATATCATTTGTAATTGTTCTATATCCCAGGACATACTCGAGCTTCCACTCCTTCTTTTCTTTCATATTTACTTGGCATGGTCCTGCTGTAATCAGTAAATATAAGTATAGGCACGTAAATACATAAAAATGCACCATAATCTTATGCGGACTATGCATTTTTTGATAATGTCTTGTATAGATATAAGCAGGGATAAATGCCACTAAGGGCAACTATACCTCGAAAAATTAGGGCATCAATAAAAATAAGATATTACCATAAAAGTAAAAATTTTCACCGAGATGTACACTTAACAAACCTGTATATTGAGGTAATAATTAATGTAAAGACAATTGATTACTATTTTAAAAGTTATACGACGTCAAAAACTCACCTTTCAAACTTTTGAGGTATTCGAGATGGTCACCGCGAAGATTTATTCACATAAAAGCAAAATATGCATTCACTGCAAGGCAGTCTGTGGTGGAATATGGCGGCGAGAGTATATGGCTATGGAGAGTATATAAAACTAATACTTAACTTATATTAAGTCGAGACTTCGTGAAAATAGGTATTTTGAAAATGTGGCATCTATCCCAGTTTTACCCTAAAATAAACTGTTTATGTGCTTCTTCAATTCAAAAAGATATTGAAAAGTATGCACGAAATATTTGTTTTGAGATTTCATGTAATTAGTTTAGCTAATTTCGGCCACAACAAATTTGTACGTTATATCTTCCTATTCTCAATATATATAAATACTACAGTGCCTTGCGTGCGTTGTTACGCCACCAGCATATACATCAGCTATTTTAGCAATATATTATGTATGAAATTCATTCAAATGACAGTGGCGTCATCAGTCAAAAGTTGGTCGTACCAATATAGAAACTTTCGTGGACGCATTCAGAACAGTTTTACTAAAGATCATCACATTCTCAAATGCATTATATATTACGATACTAGAAAAGACATACAGACAAACATTCATTTTTATATATATAGGTAATACGTTCGTGTCTGTGTAACAATGGAAATACATATACAAATTTAAAACCCAATCGGTCAAGGCGTTTAGTAGTTGACATACCGAAGTAGCGCCACCTACCGGATCAATTGTATTTTTTAAGCATCCAAGAAACCATCAGAATACTCATAAAATTTTTAACCCAATGAATTCAGCCGTTTAGAAGTTTTCCCTTTTTCCCATGGGAATGAAGTATTGTCCAGAGGTAAAGTTAATCTGTGATTATGTAGCATTAAAATGATGAAAGATTGAAATTGATCTAATACTTTCAGAGCCTATTCGCTACATACAAACACATACACACACACACAAACAAATCTTCCTTCTTTATAATATTAGCATAGATTGAAGTGAACGTAGTCCTAAGTTTCCTCTGGGCAACTATGTTGTCTTATACGAGTGTCGCATCGTTAAAACGTTATCAGATCTCAAGAAGACTTCTAATATTATACATGAGAATTCCAAAAGTTCTAACTTCAATAACTACGTACAACATAGTTAAAATTCGTGGTTCTATACTTTTCGAGTGTACCTATGTATGTATGTATATTTTCATATCTTAGTCACCTCAAACGGCTGAATGGTTTTTGACAATCATATGTTAAAACCGGCCAGCCGTTTGAGGATATTTCACTAATACATATATTGACTGACTGATAAATAAAATGGTGAGGTCATCCTCATATGTCAAAACCCGTCATGCCGATAGATTCGTCAACATTTTGATAGTGATATAGGTTACATATATTTTGAAAGAGGTACCCGCAAAAGGAAAAATGGCGGCGGGGGGGATTAGTTTTTTTCTTACCATAGCAATATGGGTATCAAATGATAGCTAGTAAAATATCATTTAGTTTTAATAAGAAATATATGTATGTATCATAGTACGTTTATAATCATTATATCGATTATCTTATACTATTACATATAGAACTAGAATGAAAATTGCAGTATGCAATTTTTATCAGCTTTGGGATTTATTTCGATATATTTTTGTCTTTAAATTTTTACTTCTTGCCGAATGTCATGACTCTAGACCAACGGGAAGTACCCTACAGGTTTTTGGGAAAGTGCGATTTCATACAAAATTTGTGAATAAACGGTTGTAGCTTATGATTGTGTCGACTTAAGAAGTATGACTTTGGTTTACAGGGTAGCGGACCCCAGTGTTAGACAAATATTTCAGCTCGATCCTTCAACGGGTTACCGAGAAGAAAGAAACGACAGACGTACAACAAAGTCAACCTACAAGAGTTCCTTTCTATTTGAGATACGGAACTTTAAAAACACGATTAAGATAAATAGCGTTGTGATAGCACTTAAAAGTAGTAACGCTAACGATAGGCACAGTTCTACTGGAAGCAGAATCAAAGTTTGTGAAGCTGAGAGCACTATCTAAAAATATACTTTGCCTAATGGACGCGGCACGACAGTATTTTTCATCCACGCTCTGCTCTCGGTGGAAAGATTAAATTTAGAGACAGACGTTTTTAGAAAGCGAGAATCCAGTCCGTGAGGCACTCCATACGAAAAACATTTCAATGCACTGAAATTTAAAGCCCCGTTGAAAGGATGGCGTTTCATCAGTATCGTTAATTGACTATCGGACGTGCGGCCGCCGTTATTTATTTAGATACTCCAGAGTAGTGAAATGTCTCTAGTGTGTTGACGTTATTAATTTCATACTTTGTTTCAAATGCGATGTTAGTAGCCGGTGGTAGCCAGTATAACTTCTGTGCGGATGTCTATAGGCGTCGGTAGTCATAAAAATCGCTACAATTGCTCGTTTCGCCCCCTTATACAATAAAAGAAATTATAGAAATAAAATTTCGAAATATTCTGGATTGTCGTTTGATGTTCTACCGTAATGTCTCGGCTGAACGATAAAAGATAGTCATAACCTAACGACTCAATGGGATTCAAATAAGTGCATACTTAAGTAGATACCTACTCATACTTGTATCATAGTTTACTTGAGAATATATGCCTGAATAGTCTTTTTGGTTTTGATTTCATCCTTGTTATCAGCGGTGAAAGTGTTAAGGATACTTAAGGATACTTGTAATAATGTTCGGACTTTAACTGACACATCATGTTATAGGATGTAAAACATTTACATACTATGAGTAAGAGGTAGTGCCACGTTGCATGCATGCATGTAGCCCAATTGGGCCGGCACGACTGAGATGTACCTCTCCGATCGTGTGTGTGTATGTGAGGCCCACCCCACCCAGGGACGTGAAAAGAAGAGCGGCAGTCCTCGTGATGCTCGTGATAGACTGACACCAAGAACTCGGACAAATAATTGACAGCAAACTATTGACAAATGGTTGGGCAGAAAAATGATTTTATACGAAACAAACATATTATACCTTTTTAAACTCTCCTTTATGTTTATGTTGTCTGGTAGAAATCGCTTCCCAAACGACAAGATCTACATACAAGACATAGCATAAGTTTTATAAATACGTAGTACATATATTTATTCTAATTTAAAATTAAAAAAAATATGAAATCGGGATGATGGTGATAATTATAAACAAAACTTGTATACTACAAGTGATTTCAATTTGTTAGGTATTTTATAATAAAACGTTATCAGTGTACCTAAATACCTTATCTTTGTACAAAACAGCATTCGCTATGTGACTGTCCACAGTCCAGTGGGTTTTCCTTACAGTAGAACGGGTCAAACGTGCTTGTTTGATGTTAAAAAATCGTCGGAGACTAATAACTACCGACATAGAGTCCTTCCTCCTCCCCTCTCAAATCGTACGAATCGCGCCAGCATAGCTGTCGCTAGTACCTATCACTCGAGCGAGAAGTGCATACACATAATATATTTTATCAACAGTTTCATTAAACAATTAAAAAACACCCGATTGCACCATTAAAACGGAACACGACATTTTATTCAGCAATTATTTGAAGTGCCCACCTACTCCGCGCTCACTCCAATTCAGATTAAATGATTTTTAAAAACAAATCAAGCCGACGGCATACGGATAGCGACCTCACTACTGTAAAGGTTAATGAACGCTCTCGATGCTGCTAGGGTTTCTTCTAATGTGATCATTCTTTTCCCTAATATGAACGTAGGTATATTATAACTTCCTTTAGAATTATTATGATTCAAATCCTTTACTCTATTTATTTGTAGCACATTATGTAGTCTTTGTGCAAAATTACGCGTAATTTAGATAGATTTATATAGAGAGATATGTATATACATACACATAGAGATTAGCCAAAGACGTAAAATTTTTAAAACTCGAGTGAAGGTATCTAAATGGCAAGCGTGATCCATCGGCGACATCACTTTCTAGTGGACAGTGGCCAAACGCAAGTCTAAAACTGAAAAAAAAAAAAGAATTAAAAAAGAGAGAGCAGACGTACGTCTGTACTGAATCATGCGTCGCTCGCACGCCGCCGTCTCGGCCGCGTCTACTCAAGTCCCGCACGTAATATCCGTTTAACAATTTTAAGCCCGGCCCGAGTCCGATGGCCTTGTTTGTCTAGCTAATTGTCAAGTAACGCATGGACGCTCTTGGAATTGACAACGACAATAGCCACCGCGTACGAACAAGAATTTAGTATTGCAGCAATTACAGATGGAGTAAAATGGTTTTAATTGAACCACTTGAATGTTATCTATTATATTACCTTCGGAATGATTGCACGATCTTAGGAAATGTTTTTTTTTACTTAATATTTTTATTCCATCAGCAGAGAAGATTTCATTGTTGAAATTGATGGCTCGTACAATTTGTACCTGTTATTATTTAGTTATTTTAATTAAGGTAACTCTGAACACGTTTATCAAATAAGGAATGTAATAGGTACTTCTAATAATAACCATGCCGTCACGGTAAGTATATAATTTCTATAAAAGATGTACAATGTAAATTAATTTTTTTGATTATCTTAAACAGTACATTTATGGAAATTATCAAGTACACGTCCGTTCCATGTCTCATAATTTCAACACCGCACCTAATTATATATATATGACTATATATATGATTGAACTCAAATGTGAAGAGCATAGCTTCAATATGCATATATTCGTGAAGGTTTTAGGTAAGTTTTTTATTCTTATATTATTTTCCATTTATTTTTTGTTTTTCATTTCAAGTGAATAAAAAAAACAATGCTTTATATAAAAAAGAAAAATATATGTTTTGAGTTATTTTGTTCCCATGAGAATGACATTTTTTTTATGTATATTGTACCTTCTTCTTCTTTGTCCTCGCCTTGTTTCTCGGGGTCGGCTTTCCTGATCATGGATCGCCAGGTTGATCGCTGGCTCGTGTTCTCTGGTTTGAGGCCAAGCGTTTTCATGTATTTCAGGACATTTGTCATCTAGGTGGTATGTGTGTAGTCTTAACTCAGGTCGGACATAAAAGACTCAGTCAAACTCCAGTCCAGGGTAGGCGGCTAGGCTCGTCACAGTTAATAGAACTTTCGACAATTGACTATAACACATACATACAGATCTATATTCTTACTGGCATAGCATATTAAGTATTATCATGTCATATTTTGTGTTTAGGCAAGTTGACACATATAACTTATCACACAACTTGATTAGCGCTCGTGATTTTTTTCACATTCAAACGAAATTCACAATTTCTTGCCGTTTTAAGTCGAAAAGAAAGTCTACACTATGAACATCATTTATTTTACATGTATTATAAACTTGCGCAAGAAAACGATAATTTTACTCTAAGTCGATTTTATTTGTTTGTATAAAAAGTTTCAAACAATAGTAATACAATATGTACTTAATTGTAATTTCAAGCCAGCTTTCAATTGGTATTTTTTCATCTTTTTTACACACACAAGGGAAAAACTGTACTATCAGTTTTCACGGAAGTAAGTGGTTATGTATATGAGAAATATATATTTTTTTTTACGGGCTTTGGCCCACCACTCGTTCTCACTGCTGCTACTCCTGTGTCGCCAGGATCGACAGCGGCAACCACACTTGACTCTCGAGCCCGATATGATCGCAGGGAGCCCGAGGGAAAAGCTTAATCTGTCTTGGGATCCGCAACGAATTTAATCAGAAGAAAGTAGGAGGAGTAGGAAGTAATTCCAATTTCCCTCCATAATCAAAGCGGGAGACAATACAAGATTGCAGTGACTTAAATAATCCAAGAAATAGAGAGAGAGCAGTCAGGTGAAGCCCGGCTACTATGCACCACGGAAATTAAAATAAATGAATTGATATGTATACTTTGTTGTTATCAGGGGTATTATTATGATTGCGTTATATTTATTTGATACCAGTAATATTTATGACAAAATTGTTTGAACGCACGAAAGTTCCTTAAATTGACCACGAGATCGCTGTAATAAACTACACCAGTAACACTACGACTGTTATAAAGCATTACATTTCTCTCAGTTTAGCAAAGACTACACTACCATAGGATGTCATGTGCGGTTTGTTCATGTTCGTCGCCTTCTATTGAGCAATCACAGAGGGGTGACGGTACCAGTTTAATATCTAAAAAGTTTGCTTTTAAAATTGCCGTAACTAGTTAGAAACTGAGGAACGTAATGATCAACTTCGAGCCAGGGTTTAGATAATCGTTCTCGCACGCATGGAAAAAAAGTTATATAAGTGACGTCTTTTAGTCGTATTAGACCAACGATCTTGGCACTCATTAATTAAATTTTGGGTGGTCAGATCTATTGTATTAAATAGTTTTGTTATCTTCTGTCTGTCTTGGGGTCCTAAAAAGGTTGGGTGAGAGAGGTGTTTCGAGTTATAGTACATAGCTGCTCGACTTTGAATTTCTAGATCAACTGGTAAAACGCCGGCAAGATCTGGTAAGGCCTCTGGTAAGGTGGTGCTGTGTCCGGTGCGGCAAACTTTACATAAAAATATTAACGCTAGTCTTGGCTTTGTAGTAGTTTACGGCTGTCTACGCCTATAGTAGCCCTGTCTGCCCACACTGGAGATCTGTAGCATATGGTTCCTAGATAAGACGCATTGTATATAATAATTTTTAAGGTCTTAAATGATAGGCCCCACGTATATGTCGATATGTTAGTAAAGGCGTAAAAGTTTCTTTTAGCTCTTTCTCCAGTTTGTACAATATGTTCTAAGAAGATGAATTTATTTTCGATGACCAAACCTAAATATGAGAGGGTTTCTTTGCGTTTTACTGATACGTTATTAAGTTTAATACGAGGATTTGATTGTAACGAGCCTTTCAAAAATATTTTAAAGGTTTTGTGAGGCGCAAAATCAAATTTATTTTTTTCTTCCGAGGATGTTATAAAAGTAAGACCTTTGTTTGATTTAACCTCTATTTCTGATCGCGAATTTGCCTGAACTATTAGAAGCGCATCATCTGCGTATCCTACCAATGTACATAACGCCGGGAGTGGTAGGGAAAACAAGTCGTCGAACCCTATATTCCATATATAAGGTGATAGTACTGAGCCCTGTGGGCGGCCTCGGGTCAAACTTTTCATATGGCAAAGATGTCCGAGCTGCAGGCCGTCTATATAGACGAGCCATCTGCGCAGGACTTATTGTAGTGCTCAAGTGTGCGCGTAGAGACAAGTGCACTCTCTATCCCTTCATTCTCGTATTCCGATGGGACGGCAGACCGATACGACCGGAGAGAAATCAGGCGCACGGGCTTGTAACACCGCCACCTTCATGGCTCTGGACTGTTATTAGAAATGAAAAATCCTAATAACAATTTTTGGTCCGACCCGGGATTCGAAACCGGGACATTACGTCTGTGGTTAAACACGCTTGCCACTAGAACTAGTAATATACCTATTGTATACAATAAACAATATTTTTGTAAAGCGCTCTTATAGATTGTATAGTGTTTACAAGATAATAAATACACCTTTTGTGTTATTGCCTGAAAGTTTTAATTTTGTTTTATTTATTCAAGTATTAAATTTATATTCGATTATTGCAGAATTCATCGTCATTCTCTATAATGGAAATAACAGAATAAATCGCGAAATTATAGTTTAACCAAATATACCCAACATTTCCGCATTATGATTTTAGGTGTACCTGTTCTAGCCATAAGTTCTGTTACAAAGAAAAAAAATATTTTTTTTAATTGCAAATAGTTTATTATAGTTATTTAGTGCATTTATTACTTTTACAGTGAGTTTAATACACAAATTTAAAACAATAAAAAATATAAAAAGCTTATTCCAAGTGAAATCCATTGGCTGCAATAAAGTTCTTTAAAAGATGAGGCCAGTTTTCTTGTTTTTTGGACTCCAAATTATCCACCATTAGAGCAAGCTGTACTCTCAAAAACTGACCATAAATCATAATACAGTCGATTAAGATCTAGGCTAGACGACGCCCAGTCTTCAGCTCTAATGAAGTCCGAGACGTTCGCGAGCATTATGACACGGCATCTCTTGCTGTAAGAACCATACTTGGTTGGCGCCGAGTCTTGCTGTAAGAACCATACTTGGTTATTAAATATGGTGTTATTAAGTGGTTTAACTACCTTCTCAAGAATGGCTTGTTGTTTGATTACCGATGTTTTGATACCTTATTCACAATAATTTGGCTCAGTCACTCCTTCATAGCTAACACCCCACCAAACCATCACTGAAGTCGGATAAAGCCCACGTTACACTCTGTCGACTAATTGGAAAGCTTCCTTAGAGCTGTAAGCATAAATATGGCCATTTTGTTTGTTAAAATATTGCTTAATTGTAAAAAAATTCTCATCACTAAAAAAATTTTTCTGTGACCTCCCTTTGCGTACCGCTTCAGTAGTT
>LUGF01038400.1:273977-289099 GCA_001625245.1 Calycopis cecrops | reverse complement strand
CCCGCACGTAATATCCGTTTAACAATTTTAAGCCCGGCCCGAGTCCGATGGCCTTGTTTGTCTAGCTAATTGTCAAGTAACGCATGGACGCTCTTGGAATTGACAACGACAATAGCCGCCGTGTACGAACAAGAATTTAGTATTGCAGCAATTACAGATGGAGTAAAATGATTTTAATTGAGCCACTTGAATGTTATCTATTATATCACCATCGGAAAGATTGCACGATCTTAGGAAATGATTTTTTTATTTAATATTTTTATTCCATCAGCAGGGAAATTATTCCGGCAGGTTCGGATTTGTAGATCTCTAGCTCAGACTGGTGCAACATCTGTATGTATAAAACTCAAAGGTGACTGACATAGTGATCTATCATCACACAGCCCAAATCGGGCTGAAATTTATCATGCAGGAAGATGTTATGACGTAGGCATCCGCTAAGAAAGGATTTTTAGAAATTCAACCCCTAAGGGGGTGAAATAGGGTGTTGAATTTTATATGGCTTTATATTTTATTTAACGCAGGTAAAACCACGGGGCGCAGCTAGTTTTCTTATATGCATAATACGTAACTAGCCAGCAGCTGTATTACTATAATTATTGGAGCAGATGTTGATTTCTCAACGTTACGGCTTGAATAAGATCACATGTTTAAAGACGACTGCAATAATAGACAAGACTATGTGTTACCTATTGAAATATGAAAATTTAGCAGAATCGAAATTATATATAACGCCAGGTGGGGGCTCAGGAGGGCTGCAGCCCCGAGACCCATAAGGCTTAAGAGCCTTAGGATCATTTTTGTAGTCATATTAATACTTAACTCCAAAGTCCCCCAGCCTCGGGCCCCACCAGAACCTATTCCGACGCTGATTACATAGTGTCTATTAAAACAGAAGAATTCGGCGGGCCACCGTACACTACAGATTACATTAGTTCCGTTTCAACACCAAAATATAAATCAATGGAACACGTAAGAATGTATCTGCCTTTTATTTAGCAACAAAAGCAATTTGGGTCCATTATTTGAGCATTTAGAGTTACACGTATTTATAGAACGAGTCAAATATGTTAAATTAATCAAATAGATTAGCGGCTTCAATTAGCCTTTTATTTATAAGTGAGCCAATAACAATTAATTACATTCATTATTTATGCTTATTAGCTCCTGCCTCTAAATATGTGCTCGCATATAGGAAAATTTAAATAGTTTCGATACAATTTTTCTCAAGTAAATATTTGACCGTTTTGTCGTTTTATCAGCATTTTTAAATGTAGATATTAAAATAGTATGAGTAGGAGAGATGCATAGGAAAATAAAGAAAAAAAGACAATTAGGTAAAGTTAGAGATCTAATCTCTATCTATGTCATTTATGATAAATACCTCGCGCCGCTAAAGCACGTGAACCTCCTCCTCCTGGCTAAAGCACGTGATCTTTTGACGTGTCGATGATGTCCGTGGGAAAATATGTAATATATTAGTTAAACACGGTCATGTGTTATTAAAGGGACACGTGGAACGAAATCCAGGTGGCGAACGTTCAGTAGGTAATAAATATAAGCGCATCATACGGAGGATCAGCGAACAAAACAAAATTACACTTGACCTCACTCGAACACGTTCATATTTCAAACATTTATATAATGCTCCAATTACATGTCTAGTCCCGTTTTAATTCGAAGCGCTCTGTCAATGAATAGAGGAAGAGAAAGAGCCATCAATCGCTGCGAGAGGGCAGGCACGCGGTCGGCCGCAAAGTTCACAAGCTGTGAAACAACCCCGGCATAGCGAACAAAGCGCGACTCGAGATTACTGGCAGCTTTTAAACGCTCCAAATGTTCTGCAGCGGAACACTTGACGGTCGGCTCCTGAAAATACTAAGGACTAAATAAAGCCGGTTCCTATTGATTTGCAACTTGTTCTTACTTCAGCGTTTCCTTAATAATGAATAATGAATATTTATTTTGTTTGGCTTGCAATTGTATGCGTCTGCTGGCTCCACGCCGTCTCATAGTCACAGCAGGTTTATGATTCTCGTCATTTGTCGTGTTTTTTGTGATGAAATGACGATTTCGTGGAATAAAGAGCTTGATAACTAAAATGTGTATTAAAAAGCAATAAGTATTTTCTTACTGAAAACCATTGTAAGCATTTAAACCTAATATAGTTATATTTTATTCCCCTGCTATTATTGTGAGTATATAACCCAAATTATTGGATTTAAACACTAAGATTAACCGAGTATCAGACTAACAGACATAACGTAACAATATTATAACAAACAAACTCAATAAAGTGTTAGTGGACTATGCGATTAAATTGTAAATACAATAACGCAATTTCTGGGATAATATTCAAAACTCTAGCTTCTAATAAATGCCTTTCCTTAATAAAGTTTTAAAGTTACGGTATAAGTTATATCGATAAAGCAATATTTATAAAGTCGTTAGGGCAAAAAGAGGACAAATTTGCGATTGGAACACGAGCGTTGTTCTTGGAATCTTTTATGTCGTTAAAAATGAGCACCGAGTAGCGGCATGAGGTCATTAATAGTTTTATAGCCTTTTATACGCGAACTTTCTTTAACTAAGCAATTGCTATGCGATTTTTGTTTAATATCATTAGCGTCAGGCCTTCGTAAGTTGATGGAGGCTGATATCTTTTGAACGACATGATGACCGATGCACTGCAGCACCTGTCCAAACTGAACTGCTCTAGTTAAGAGGTCATCACAATTTTGCGGTATGACCTCCATTCGAACACCTTAAAGGCCGAGATACTATCTTTAATATTTTACTAGTATATTGATATAAGGCAAGCAAATAAAAATGCATCAAATCTTAAATAGTTCTGTTACTTAAAACATAAAATAAAATAGTAGAGTCCGTGTCCACGTAAAATGTTAAATCTCAAACAATTAGGGTAGAAACTGTTTTTAATTTAGAGTATTTTTTATTTCTGTTTTAGTGTATTTTTTTAATGAAACACATCAAATGTTATATATCCTCATTGTTATAAAGTAGAGATGTAGAGATGAAGTATTGTTGGTGTACTTTTTTTAAAATGAATATATAGTTCATTTATTATATACGCTATGTTAACGATAACTGAAAGAGCAACAACGATGAACTAACGATGATGAATCTCGCAGTCAAAATAATAAAGTTTACAGAGATCAATTCTGAACCTCGACCGGCAATTACGTGCGTTGAGACTGCATTCGTTACCTACATCGGGCAACTCCCATACGGTCGATTTCAACATTAGTGTTGCTAACCATCCTACGCTTTACTTTCACTTTAATAACCGCTTTCAACATAAACCTTTATCATCTCATACAGGATACTATAAAGTGCCAACTAGCTAACCGAGACATAGTTGTTATAATAGTAGGATTCGCATATTTTGAGCATGTTTTCATTTCAAATGTAAACTGTATTTATTCTTTGCAACTACAACTTTCAACTTTCGATAACAGAAAGTAAGAAGAAAAGACATTTGTCAGTCTGTTTTATTAGGTGTAAAACTGAATTTCGTAACTTGTTTAACACTTATCAATCTTGAAACCTAAAAAACCGTCAACAGCTGAAGTTACAATTGAGTCATGTAATATAATTCATATTTTTAAATATAGAATCTGCAGCAACTTTTATTTTTATGTGGAGATTTAAATCATTAGCTCCTTGGCAAAAGCCCCACAATGCAAAAAAATATATTGCGTTCTATTTGAGATCACTTTGTGACTAATGTTTACTGTTCTCTCCTGGATAGTTTCACACAATTTATGAACCTACATTATTTCTTTAAAGAAATAAAACAAAGGCACATAATGTCGTTTGTCTACTGAAATATTTTTATATTTACGTCTACGACAAGAGAATCTCAAGAATCAAAATATTTCAATGTAAAATCGACGAATTCAGCAAACAGCTCGTTTATTAAGATTCTGAGATGCAAAATATTATAAAGATTGTTTATTAAATTCATCTAATGATAAAAAAATTGTCACAGATGTAATGACCGACGCGCCGAGGCGACTTTGATCTTCTTGGCCTCGGTCGAAAGCGAGTGTGTGGGTGATATCTGGCTATTTATTTTCGAGATGTCGTTTGCGACGATTACAATATCGTTATCTGCGCAGACATCGACAGTAATCCCACGGCCCACTCGCCATGATTGATGGAAAGTATGCAATAGCTCGGCATTTATAGCGCTGCCAATGTCTATAGTGTGCGCAACTGTCCGGAGGCATAATTAAGCAATCAAAATATTAAACTGAACTTTTGAATAACACATTATAAGACATATTTTGAAGGTTTCGCCCTCGTAAACGATTAGAAGAAATTATATGTATGTAGGTAGCAAGTAAAGCAAATTAATTTAAATACATAAATAACATTCAAATAGATTTTTAATCAAAACTTATGGCAGTGGGGTTTCTTTGCGTACCGAAAGGCCGCAGCCAGTATTACCGACTTTCAATTACCTACGTATCATCAGAGGATCAGTCAGTTAACTTGATGGTCAGGATCGAAGATATAGGTATATCAGTCATCCTTACCCTACCACACACATACCGTGACGGCACAGCCGTATATTCACGCCAAAGGTCACTGTGACCTTTGCGTATTATCTAAAAGATAGCACGTAAAAATAGAATGTATTTGAGTATAACGCAGCGTGCGGCTGCAGGAGTGATGTCACACGTGATGATATCACGATGTTTAATGAATACGTGTAGACTGACGAACTCGTACCTGTCACACTCACCTACTACGCGCCCGCTACCCATTGTCTACATAAACGTATGTACGACGTTAACGTACGGACATTATTATCATATTAAATGTAAAATCTTTTAAGGATAAGCGACTAAGTAAACCACAGACAGCTCATAACATTTTTTACGACTCGTCTTATCTTTTAAAATCTTTTAACTTCAATTTTCTTGAACTGAGAGCGTATGAAATGAAAGATAGAAACAAGAATAACAAATATTCAAGTACTTAGTTAATATTCAACAAGAGCCATCTCTCTTAATGCTTATTTTATAATATACCTGTCTTTATTATGTATTAAATATTTATATTACATGAAAATGTTTGTTCTTTAAAAGTTAATTCAGACGCTACTGATTCGTCTTATAATATGTTCCTTCGTTTAAAGAACAGCGGTTTATAGCTAGTTATTAAATAAATCCATAAGTAGTTCCACACTCTACGGACGTGTGTGTGTCGATGTTACAGGATTAAAATTCGTGCGCTACAGTCGATCATCCTCGTAACTAAATTTAAAAGAAGAAATATTAAAATTCTATGTACCGTTGGAGTTGGGAAAAAACTATTTTTTGTAATGCTATTATACGACATAAAGAGGATAAGTGTATATAATCGAAGCTGTCCAATATCGTGGAGAATAGAATCATAATCGTTATATATAACACAGTATCAACGGAACATTTGGCCACGAAGTCGGTGCCAGTATTTTATTGCGTCAATATCGAGTGTTCGTATAAGTGTGATATCCCCGGGATTACTCCGTAGGCCACAAGTATAAGGCAGCGTAGAAAGCCATTTAGTGGTTTTGGGGACTCTGCACATAGATCAACCACACATATAATGCTCTACATGTTATAAAACTGCAGACGTATGTGCACTGTCTTTACCCAGGTAAGCAGTAAATTGCAGGTTGGACACGGTAACATCCGTTTGGTATACATAGTATAATTTATAGTGAAATCATTTACCGTTGAGTTACGGCCACTTAATGTTTTCCCATGAAACCAAACTGGGAGAAACAAGAAACCACCGTTTTCCCAAAAAAAAAAAGGTTTTTTTTTTAAATACTGAAAGGCTGTTATGCTCTAAACCCCTCTTTATTTACACCCTTCATAAAGAAAATAATCATTATAAACCAAAAAACCAATTTGTGCAATCTTTAAATTACTACATATAGGAACAAATATAGTACCTAAGTAACTTCTTACATATTTAACCTAGGTTTAAACATAGTAAAAGTAAACATTCCTGTTTCGCATTCTACAGTGGAAGTATTTGAACGCGAATGTACCACTTTTAGAATTAATACCCGTTTATACGCGTATAGGAGCATTGTGCCCCGTGGCAGCGCCTGTGTTTCACGTTTTAATGTCCCTCCCGGGAGCCTCACTGAATATCAGGATGCTTTATAGCCCGCGCTATCTGCGTTCCGTATGCACTCACTTTAATATATAACCTGAAACCTCTATTGACTAGAAAAAACCAACGGGGATAACTTTAAATTAACGTCAAATATGACACCAACTAAATCACTGAAACTACATGAAACGTGAGAATATTTACGCTTTTTTTACAACCCTCAAGGGCATATCTTATATTTGCATGAATAATTCTCAAATTCTTAATTTACCTACTCTTGGTATATATATATATATATAATACAACTACAGTCGCCAGTTTAGGACGAGCTTTACTAACAATCGCATTAACATATCTGATATCCGACACATGTGGGTGCTATCTATTGCCAACCATCGAATCTAAATCGAGCCATCCATACGGCATTATTTATAAAGATCATTCAGGACATTTGAGATTAAGATGAGATTAGCGCACCGGTTCGTGTTATTACAAAACTAAACATCCTGTATTACACACCGGAAGGCGACCCGTCGGAGCGACCAGGACGGTGTCCGACCGAGTGTTCTTCTAGAATTTACATAATTAAGCGTCAACGACAAAATCTCTCGAATTAAACACTTCATCTCGTTTAAACGGCAAACGTGTGGGCGAAATGTCCTCGTGACACTCGTAACATTAGTGGCGCGGTCAATGATTCACGGCCGTTTTAATGTCACTTGACGAAATTCACCTTTGGGTGAGACGTTTCAAAATCGGCGTATCGCTTAGGCGTATACGCGGATAAGTGAATAACCAAGGCAATAAGCTCGGTTTAATCAACACAACACATAGCCTAATCAAATATGACCCCCTCGTCATATTGCGTAATTGAAGGCTTAATCACGGGAGACGTTTTGCGCTGCGCGGGGCGGGATGCGGGCAGGGAGGCGTGTTTGATCAGCTCTCGATTGCGTTCGCTGCGAGCCGATAGCTCACGCGTGTGTACCGGAACATGTAGTTAGGGCATCGAGACTCGAGTGCTGCCGCGGCTCGAGCGCATACTGGATGCACTAAACGTTCCACCCCACGCAATCTTCTGTGAATATATTACAGATAAAGTGTCCATGTGGAGGCGTCCGTTAATGCTCTCTGGTGTCAAACCATTTCATTATTTTTTATGTTTAAAACACTAGCCGACCCACGCCCACTTCGTTCGACCTCATAATGTTTGTGATGCATCGTGCTATAATGTGCGAGTGCTGAGTGAACTAATCTGACATACAGATATTGATTAAAATGTAGAAAACATTTATTTGACAGAGAGAGAGAGCGTAGAGAGAGCAAAGAGTTTTCATGATCAAATCACTATTTTTGCAGATTACCATTTACAAACAAAAAAGTTAGGAACTTAACCTTATAACATTAGTTTAGATATCTTTATTCAATTTTATGGAATTCATGACATTTAGACTTAATACTTTTTATTTTAATACAGTAACAACAATAAAACATAAATAATAGGGACATATCCGCTTAGAAACGGCCTCTTTATTATAAAAATACCTCTCAATAGCTAGCCGCGCATTTGCGAAACAAAAACGTTTAGATTAATAATGCTTTGAGTTCACTTTCGTTGGAGTCAACAAAAGCGCCGTGCGCTCACGTAGCCTCCACTGAACATAAAATGCCTACAATTATGTAAATGTAAAAATATGGCAGAGCCGACATCCAACATTATGTAACGCTAACTTATTACTAAGTATGTTTTGTGAAATAATATGAATGCAAATATAAAAAAGTTATTTCGATTATTGAAAAATCATTAGTTTACTTCAAAAAAAATGGGGATATGGATATGAAAAAAATTATGAGCAAAACCGTGTGAGATAGTAACCGATGGTAACAGACAACAGAATCATTTATTTTCAAATTACTGTAATCTACAGCGTCGTATCGTTGGAAGCTAGACTGTAAGCGATCAAATCGGTGATATTTCCATCAATATCACTAACATCTGGGAATAATCTTGGAAAAATAAACTTATGTAAACCTTAGAAAAATAATTTCTCAAAAGCCAAAATTTGGAGTGCTATTTCTACAGCCGATGTTTAGTGCTATATCAGACTAATCAGATAAACGCGGCACACAAACCACGTCAATAAAGAAACTCAAAGATACACCACCCCGGGACTGGCATTAAAAAATCACTGGCAGATGTTGTTAATAGCAATAGAAATAACAAATATTTGAATTGCAAAACAGAGCCGAGTTGTTTCGCGAGTGATACTCCTGGAGCAGTATAAAATGCGAAAAACTGAATTACGATTTAAGAATTTTTTGCAACAAAATATTAAAACTATACTGATTTCATTTTAAAAAATTCCAGTATGCATAGCCGTATCCTGAAAAGTGATACTCAAGCAATAAAAAGAGAAGAACAAACTACTTATAGGGGTTGCTCCTATAACAATTCGTAAGCACTTTAAATATAAACCAACATCTCGTTTACATGACGCAAGCGAGTGCACATTGCTCTAGTCTTCGAGGATAAAGGATTTCAGTAGATTAGATATCAATGCAATCTAGAAGAGAATCTAACAAAGTCCAGACTAGCAATAATCATCTAAATAATTCTTTGCATTATTCATATTACAGATAAGACAATACCTAAGAATTATTTATAGAATCTGATATTTATTATGCTGCCGGATATAGGGCAGTGAAAATGTGCTTTGAAATTCATGTGATTCGTATTTATATGACTAACAGTTAACACGAGTAGTATTGCAGTTGCACACATATTTAAGTTCACGCCTGTCTCCAATGAGGGTAGGGCAGGTAGATACCACTGTATATCACTTCCGGCCTTCATAGGCAAAAAAAAATACATGTATCTCATCGACTAATCTCTTAAATGACATAACTCGAAGATTTTAATATTATGCTCTATAATAATATTCTATTCTAAATTCGCTCAAAGTTTTGAAACTGTACCTAAACATAAATAATAGGGATATATCACTGTCTATTGATATATTAGTGTCTATTGATCATTTAGACGATATCAAGACGTGCTATTTCTAGTTCTAGTAGATTACTATATCTTATTTCTTAGAAACTTGTTAATCACATTACAGATGAATGTGTTACAATAATAGTAAATGGTGTAAGCGGTAACAAAGACGATCTCCGATGCTAAGATAAGCATGGTCTGCGGCGCGGCTGCTGCGGCCTGGTTGTGCGCCGTGTGTTACGGTGCACAAAGCCCGCACAATACGCGATATTCGCCCATTGTTTCACGCCGACAACTACATAGCGCTTCGACATGGTCGCAACTCCTTAACATTAACTTAATATACACAAAATGTCTTGGCATCTATGAAGGTATTCATTGTTGTACTCGTGTACTTATAATTTATGGCTTGCATTAATATCAATACCATTAGCAAATAATGCGTTATACAAAACAAAGTCAATTAATGTAATTTAAAAATATGCTCTAGCAAAATATCTGTACCTCATAGTCTGGAAATTAGAATCAACATAATATCCAATGCTTTCAAGAGCACATCAAACCGTAAGTATTGATCCTTATTTGCCTGATTACCGCCAGGTTCGGATAACAATACAGCTAATTGAATAATATCTTAACCTAATTGGCCAGTCATTGATTTGCCACTGCTACAGACAAATTATAAAATTATGGTGATCATAAGATAGATTCTAAGAAATGGATTTAATATCTTACGAGCTCATTTAAAACGCATTTACCACAATTAGTAAAATGAATGGACAAACGAAAATCACAAATGTAAATGTAACGATGACTAGGTCTGTCTCCCGGCGAGATAAACGTGAACATCCTGCCATGGCTAGCTGATAACCGACAGTGGAGATTCGCAGTTCTATGTATTACTCTACCCACATAGGTACCTATACACATCGGTGACGTACATGAGTCGTATGATCGTAAGATGTGTGGGTAGCTCGTCGCAGGCAATCTGTGGTCTCTGGGTACCCCCGCAGAACCGGCGCCGGCTATAATACAGATGCTAACAGGGACCACAATAGCTATTGCAATTGCGCCAGTTCAGCGTCACAATTATAGTCAAACTCCTCTGAAATGAACGTCGACAATTGACCTGTAATGGCGCCCATTGATGTAGGATAACAAGACGATGTTGTAATCTATTTATGTAAAATCTTGTCCGACAGACACGCGTCTCGCAACTCCTATTCGACTTCTTAGATACTTAGCAAATATATATCTAACTATATATCTTGTGTTAGTAATATAACTCGAAACATACGAAAATTATTATATATACGTATTAGTAAATCATTTACAGAATTATTTTGATAAAACTCTACATGTAACATTATATTGCGTCACATCTACCTCCACTAGGTAAACTTCTATACGCGTCGCCTAACAAGCCACTACATCGAGCGATACAGATGTATGTATTTACTAAATAGTACCGACAGACATCAAATGTGCAAGATCTTTGACGTGCAAACGAGCCAGCGGATTCACTACAGTCGGGAGGATCGTTTTATCTCTTGATCGCGTTATTCAACAGAGCATCAAAGGAAAACACGAGGGGAAATATTAAGGAATAAGAAATGCTTTTAATACGTCCCTTTTGTTTATATAAAGATTTCCTTGACGGCTACTAAATTATACACAAATTTTATTGTCAAAACAAAACTTTGCGTATCAAATTATTTTGCGCTGCAGAAACGTTTTAACAACGGAAACATTTTGGAGACAATCTAAATAATGATCATTTATATTTTAATGTTATTGAGCTAATTAATATTATTGTTCTTCTGCCTTTATGAGGTTAACAATATTGTTTAACCTGTTTAGATTCATTTATAATTTTATTTGTTTTCGAACCTATTTAAGGATATCCTATTAAAATATTTTATTCTTTCGAATATGACGGCATAACGTCAAACCAGTTTAGCAATATACAAAATAAATATAGTAAAATAAATTATATGGCATATTATATGAAAATAAAGCAACAAATGAATAATTTCTTAGAATATAAAATAAATATCTGAAGTTTGAAAGTCTCTGCGGTGGTTAGGTCATAGGTATACGATTCATCGTTAAGAAATCCAACGCATTCACGTTTCTAGGAACAACCGACTATGCCGAGGTGTAAGTTACTAATAATACAAGCTAAACGCTTCATGACTTTTTTATCAAAACCTTATCACGTCATACGAGTACACAGATAAAACTTTACGTAACCGGGTTTTTTACACAACATTTTAATACTATCTGATACATTTACATTAATCTAGCATTTATGAACATATGCACTAGACAATAACAAAAAGAGAATGCTTTAAATTCGGTGAGGTAGTAACAGACAAGAAATAAATGTTAGAAATTGTAAACATCTTATTACATAATGTTTTACTCACGTTGCGGGCGTATCATGGAAACTTTTGTGAATGCGTAATTACTTTTAATGAATATCAATTTTAATTCACATTATTGGATAATCACAGAGAAAGTAAATTTCCTTTTATGTCTACGTAGTCGCCGTTGTCGAAGTTTACAACATTCAGCAAAGTCACAAGTTACCCTTTCAGAAATTTAATCTCAGCTATCAGGACAACTCCCATAACAAACAGCAATAGTAACTATCGGGGTCGGGTGATGTCACCGTGCTAGCCTTGAAATTGAGGTCAGTACTTAAAATGCTAACGGGAAAAGCGTTTACTTATCTACTAAATTGTACGTTTTATGTTAAATAATAATATCGGCTTGTTGACCCGCGACAATATTTCGCGTACCATTTATTCGACGCCGGTGTTAAGTAACTCTATCACACCTTGTAACCATCGTTGGGATTATTTGTTCGTTTCGTTAGCCGTTGGCGTAATCTTCAAAGTGATGTCTCAATCGTTGATATTGCTACAGGGAACACGGCAATAAAAACAGAATGTACAAGTGATACAAAGATACGGTACCTTGATGCTATCGTAGCAGGCGGTGACTCTTCCGTTTTGCACTTCGACGGTGGCCGGCGGGTGCGCGAACTTGCACTCGGTGTCTGGTCGCGAGCACTTATTCCGCTGGAACTCGCGGCACACTTCCAGCTGCAGCCAGCGCGAGTCTTTGCCGTTCAGGAGGCTATTCATATTCACCATGGTTGCCATCGTTATCACTATAGTCAAAAGCGGAGGACGCGCGCGCAGTTACGCAGAGCGAGTGCGGCGCATAGGCGGCGAGGGACGAGCGCGCTCACGCGCTCCGGGCATGCACTTCGTACACTGCGAGAGGTTCCGTCGGCCACTGGCGCTCGGGCGACTCGGTACACTGGCACACGCGGTTCCGCGGCGATATACGCGCGGATGCAAATATATTAATAAAATATTACTCTTAAATATACAAGTTAGAATGAAAGACACCGAAGTTGCAAGCTTATTTAGACAAGTATTAAATTATTATCACACGCGTTCGTATCGATGTTGAGTTGAGTTTAGTAGAGGGCGAGCGGTGCTGGGTGCGCGAGCATTGCGGCGGCGGCCGGTGCGGAACTGGGCGGGCGACGGCGGGGCGCGAGAAAAGCGAGATTAGCGGCTCGGCGGTCAGCGAGCAAGCCGGTGCGGTGCGGGTACAGCTCTGCGAACAACAAAACACACAGGTTACTCTCCGGGCGGTCCGCCCCGGAGCCAAGCACAAGCGGCTACCGGGTTAAAAAGCGCGCGCGCGACCGTTCTCAGGTGCGCGCCGGTGGCAGCAGATTCAAGGCACACAGTGTTATTCACCAATCACGTTTAGCGTCACAAGACTCGTCGGCGATGACGCTGAACTGACGTGATTCGGCGTCTAAAATGCCTCTACAACAATAACATATACTTAGTCTCGTCAGCGCCGACGGTCAGCGTGATACTAAAACTAGCCCCAAGGTGCATTCTCTCAAATCGTGATCGTTTAAGTTCCATGCTTTACAGATATCCTGGCTCAAATTTACATCATACCTGTTAACAGCCTCGAACCTGCTACCTAGTCAGCCGTCAATTGAAATATTTAAGCATTATTCAGTAGATAAATCAATGTAGGCGCTTAAATATTTCAAGTTATATTGGCTAGACAAAATATCAATAGGGATGGAAACAACAATTACTTGGTATACTTCAAAGGTGTCCTGGGGGAATCCCAATATTTTAAATTCCAGTAGTTTTATCTACGTATAGTTCTCTTGTGGATATCGCCGTGTACAAGTATGAGTATTCCCTTTGATCTGTAATATGATTGCGTACAAACTTGTTACGATGAAGTAAAAAATCCTTGGAATATATCTGGTGAAATTTATTTAGTGTAGTTTGTATACCCTAAAGAGAGCCCTTTTACAGATTTCATTACCTTTCCCTCTGACCAAAGATAAAGTTTGTAATACAGGTTGTAATACCCTAACTGATTTACCAATATATTCTTTATTTAAAAAGCCCTTTGGATGGAGAGAGAATATATTTCGAAAAACTTGTAAGGCGTAATTTACCGAACTTAAAAAGTTTGAATAAAAATGTTACGTCAGCCGATTTACAAACATTATCTATGTTAAATTTAACACAAATATTACATAATGTATTTTTTATATCAAAATATACAGTGATTCTTATTACCAAATCAACCATATTCTTAGCTTGTAATGAAAAAAATAATATTATTATATTGCTGATGTGCTTGTGTCATTGTAGTGGCAATGAAATAATAAAATAAATAGACGTAATTTTTTTACCTATGATATTTTATAGTGATATTTTCTTGATCTATAAAATTACTATTACCACCTAAAACTAGACCTTTTGCGCTTTCCAAGGTTTATTTAGTTGTAAATTGACTTCGGAATGGCACATAATGGTCCTTGTAACATGAAAATTGTATGGAAATTAGAAGTTTTAAAAACGATGTGATGTCGAAACATTCAAGTATGGTAGTGAATTATCTCGAAAAATATGATCATTACTTTTCTGTGTGATCTGTAAGCACTTTAACTATAAGCAGATATGGGTGTATAGTATAATGACTAATGGCGAGGAAAGGCCACTACCCTAGCACCCCTTATGGCTTATATAGATAGCGCATTTGCCTTTTAGTCTCTAGTTAGGGTTGTATGAATTTTCAGATGATCTTTGTACTGTATGGCAAAAAAATTAACTGTTAAAATCTAAGAGTATTTTTATTAAGCAAAAACTGACGAAAATGGATGTGACACATTTCTAAGGGTGCTTATATCAAGTAGTAGTGGCAGAACAGCGACTCGTTAAGATAATGTAGAGTTACCCTATACTTAGTTTTAAACAATTTACAATACACGAAATTTGCAACAATCGAGTAAGGAAAATGCCTGTGCTAAAAACTCATAATGTACAATTTTTTGCAAATGTTTGCATGTGATTATCTATTTTAATGTTACCAAGAAGTAGCTAACTTTGTTTGTTTGTTGTCTTGGGAAATACTGATCCGATTATAAAAATTCTTTTACTAACAGAAAGCTCTATTATTCTGTAGGCTATATTTTATAGATGGGTCAAAAAATTTAATTTACGCGGGAGAAACTCCGGGGAACTAATTCGGTTGTTTAGTTGAGTTTCTTCTTATGTGGCACAAGAGCCGGTTGAAAGACGTTAAATTATAAATAGCTGAATCAGTTAAAACATAGACGCAGCGACACGAGGCAAAATTAATATACACGAAGAGCATTTCGACAGGTGTTTTTCCAAAAATAATCCAGATCGACGTCGGCCACCACTCGCGACTACAAAAATCTACGAGACTGCGACGATATAATAACACCAGTGGGTCGCCAGCGAAACTTAGGCGCTTAATTAATAATTTCGTAACCTATGATACCCTTTTAAATTAAATAATACCTATATACATTAGTTTAGACAGTGGTTTGTCAATTGCAGTTTATTTGATGTGTTTATTTTATTTTACTGTATTTTTTAAGGTTTACTTTCGTCCCTTT
>LUGF01038400.1:225528-273297 GCA_001625245.1 Calycopis cecrops | reverse complement strand
ACAGGTGTTTCTCCAAAAATAATCCAGATCGACGTCGGCCACCACTCGCGACTACAAAAATCTACGAGACTGCGACGATATAATAACACCAGTGGGTCGCCAGCGAAACTTCGGCGCTTAATTAATAATTTCGTAACCTCTGATACCCTTTTAAGTTAAATAATACCTATATACATTAGTTTAGACAGTGGTTTGTCAATTGCAGTTTATTTGATGTGTTTATTTTATTTTACTGTATTTTTTAAGGTTTACTTTCGTCTCTTTTATTTTTTTCTGCAAATCAACGTCAGGAGCTTTTCGATATAGCTTTACTATAACCGATTTTTTATGTGCAGCCATGGTCCTATAATCTCTAGAACAAAATCGGTTTAACGCTATAGTATAGACACTCAAATTGAGCGTCATTTTCAGGAATCACATAATTGAGTTCACTCAGAACACATTTCAGTGTACATCGTAAAATTATAGACTTAGTTAGAGTCATACCGAGAAAAAAATCCCAAACGAATAATTTGAATATCTCAATTTCAATTGATACGTTACTGCAATGATTACAGTTTTATAACTTACGACTTGTTAAGAATACTAACCACGGTTTACAACATAAAAATATTGATAGATATAAATATTTTTTGTGGAAAGAGACGGCCCAAGGAGGAACAGGGAAAAACATGAAACCGAATCCCATCGTAATGTGCTATTTAAAGAATAACCCAGTTGAAAATAGCCCGTGTTGCGGCGTTCCGGAACGTTTTTCACCGTGCATAATTTTCGAAAATTTTATTTACGGCATTGATGCAAAAGCTTTTTTATCGCGGCGCAGCTTCTATTCAGACGTCAAAGTGGACAACGTATTTTAGTTTGGGACTATTCACGGGGCTGTAATTGCTCGCCGTGTTGACTGACTAAAATATTTATTTATTTTATTCTATATATTTTAGTGCCAAATTTATGATTATTGCGCGGTGCCGTGTAGTTTTATATCTGTTAGACGTTTACGTAAATAACGGGGCGGGGAGTGTGGAGGTGCGCTTCGGCATAGTGACACGATAATAACAATGTTTCAAACGGTGACACATCTTTTATTTCCACGTTATAATACGCCACATTCGTTTTTATGGCGATTTATGTCTCCTGTCAATTTCGTGATAGATTAATAGATAAAATAACATTTTAAAATATATTTTTAATGACCTGATGGTAAGCCGCAAATAGACATCTACACAACCAGATGGTAGGAAGACACGTACGACCGTTGCAATCTCCCCGTTGGGCTCTATAAACCGCAAAGGGTCGCTATAACTTCACGGCCGTATTAGGTGAGCGAGAGGTATATTCCCAGTCGTGCGGACCAAGTAGGCTGCAATGAAACAATTGTGCATCCTCTCAGAGAATTTGCCAAGACATTACTACTACTACTAGACTATGTAAATTAGACAATAATTTACGCAGTTAATGTAAAAATGGGATGAATACTCTAATTGATAATTTATTAAGTCTAATGAAAAAAAAACTCCAACAAAAACTGGAGTTAATGTAAAAACAGAACAAACATTACGCGACCGGTCCAAATGAACTATTATGGGATATCCTAACGGCCATTAAAACGATACTAATAATTACAAGTAAACGTTATCTCGATAAAGATAATTCTCAGGCAGACATTTATTTACACAGACATTGGCAGTCCTCGCATGCTCTAAAGGCGTCTTTATACGTTGGAATTCAAAAGAAGGCAGCGAAACGGATCGGAAATGTAATCCCACAGAGCGTACATAACTAAGCGATCTCAAAGCAAATGGACATCGTTTTATTTTAAGTATTAAACAAGAAATGGAGAATGGCGTCAAAGGATATCGGCGCCAGTCCCCTTTCACGGCGGCGCCGTTCCCTGGATCTCTTCCACGCACGGCGAAGACATTCAATAACCCAGTGAAAAGATTACCAAGAGCAATCAGACGGAAGCGAATCTAAATAAGAATCTCGTGAGAGCGCCGGGGAGGGGGAGCGCGGGGAAGGAGTGGGAGGGGGGGAGGAAAAACACTCGAGGCGAAGCCTTTGTGATCGCCGATTTAATCTAATTGCCATTAAAGAAATCATTATATGTATTGATCACTTGAGGTGGCGCTGTGCTGCATGGGAGCCAAATTGGGCCGACAGGACCGGAGACGTACGTACCCCTCGCCCAGATGAAACCGAAATGAAATGTTCGTGCAATTAACAAATTAGTAGCCGGTAGCCCAATGGAGGGACTAAATGATGGGGAAAAGGAGTACAACGCATCTTCATATGCGTATGTTGTGTCGGTAGTTGCCCAATAGATCCGATTTCTCGTATGTTCCTCTTTTCTATATCAAAAACAAGTACCGAAGAGGGTGCTGTGAGTCATGAAATGTAAACGGCACTGTTAAGTCTAGATAAGCGCCCGCCCGCGTCCATGGTCTTGACCGGGATTCGAACCTGGGTCTCCCAGCGTGAAAGTGGGCGCTCTTCCCACTGAGCTATCAAGACAAATTGCATACGCGTCGACGGTGCTATTAAGTACAACAACTTGCATTCATTTAATGTTTGAACATGCAGAACACATAAAATGAACTACCTACTATAAAACAAAGCGAAAATGTAAAATAGGAAATAAAGAATCTATCTATCTAATAACAATATAATTCCTCAGCCGGTGTGATATTGAAGCCTACTCTATAAGAAACGATATAAGACATGCGCTATAAAAGAAAGAGAAGTAAAACCTCGTGAAACAGTAGCTGTTTGCAATGTTTACTTAATTATTTTATTGCAAATAACTAATACAGCTAGAGTGAATGTCCATGATATGGGGACACGTATATATAAAAAAAGTATTGTTGAGAGCAATGCTTCGTTTTCTGCGTATCGTTATGTTCGATCTTAAAGAGTATACTGAAGTCGTGTGTCGGAAATAACACACATTACTTATTAAAATGTTTGTAAATCAACCATTCTAATATTGATTATGAAATTAGATATGAAACAACATATTACAAATATAATTATATATAATTTAATAAAATGGGAGGAGGCTTTTGTACAACAATGGGACACATAATGGGCTTGATGAATATAATAATAATACAAATATACTTAAGGCAAACGAATGCAAGATTATCCGCATAAAACAGCGCCTTCTTCGGTAGTCGTTGTATCTACGCAAGAACTTAAAGAGCAGCTTCTCTATCCCACCCATTCGGCCATTCTATGTAAAATACTTACATCAACATTATACACTATCGTTTTGGTCAATATAATATAATTAATTACACTGAATATGTTGAGATAAATTTAACAGCACATTTTGTAATATCGTTGTGTATAATTTATATCTATCACATAATTTGGATGAGATCCAATAACAGGTTAAAAATTAACTGGCGTGTAGGGCGTCAACTAAAATGCCACAAACTAATTTGACAAAGTTACAGATATAATAATAAATATAATATGATTATTATTAATTGTCTAAACGTTATGAAATATCAATTAATCAAATCCAAATATAAAAATATGTAAAAAATAATAGGTACAATATTTAAGCAGTTGTTCGGGGAAAAGCGTGTTTCAGACCTTAAAATAGCAAAAACTTATTACGAAATCTATTCGCCTAGAATTCCGTACCTAATCAAATAGTGCTATATAAAAGAGCAACCATATGTACATTTTATAAATTTATAAATATGAAACACAGAAATAGATAGAGAAATCTAGAATAACATAAACTTATTTTATCCCAAAAATATAATAAAACACTTGGGATAGGTTTCACGTTGTAATACTGCGCGGCGCAGCCAGTAAACAAAGTAATAAGAGAACGCAGTCAGGCGTTGTTATTTGGCCGAAGTCTCGGTTCTTCATTGCAACATTGGACAACTGACACAGCTGCAGTTTTTTTGCAGTTTCGCAATATCTTTTATTTTGAGGTTATGGAAATCTGCATTATGTTAGCAAGATAATAACTGAGTACTTCACTCTAAGTCCAGTGCCCAAGAGAATCGGGAAGTACCCAATGAATCGCGTGTCTTTTATTACACAGTATTAAAACAAATTTAATTTGCGAGCTCTTTAGCAAATATAATGAAAATCATAATTTTGGTCTGTGGAAAATGACTGCGGGTTAAATGTCCGCATTTTCTACAAAATAATAAAAACATATTGTTCCATCTCGGACTTGGCGTCACGAAATTATGGTTAAAAGTGAGTGAACAGGCGTTTACAAAGGGGTATTTGTAAAGGGTCGATGCGCACAACCCCAAAATCAACAATCGTGAACATTTATTGTACTTTTATTCTTATACTTTTTTACATTGGCGAAGCGATTTTCTAATCGTATATAGATTGAATAGTGCGATATGATTATTAAATACTATAAACAAGCATCTAGATAAAATGATACATCCTTACACTGCTACATAAACTCATAAACATTAATCATCATTCGTCATCACACTTATCCAACTGAATCAGCGGACTGTTGACTTAGACCAAGTACGCTAAGGGAGCATCCCGCAACCGAACCGAAACCGAACATTACATTTCGACTGCACGATATTTGATACAACACGTAATATATTTTTAGAATTTAGTCATTGCGATTTCAGAGTCGTTTATTCGCAATCGGCGCGAAGTGACGTAATCCGATACATCATATCGATAGAATGGCAAATGTAATGTTACGAGAGCAGATCGTATAAAAGACCGAGACTTTTGTTCGATATAAAAGTGAATGTTCTTTGCTATTGAAGGCTCTGTCGCAATATTCAGCAAAGCTAACGCGACGGAATTGGGGTAAGGTTACATACGTCGTGCTGAACTGGAATCGACGTCGGAGCAATCAGTTTAATGTTTTATAAATAAATGAAAGCGGCATTACCAAGAAACGATATATTAAGAGTTTGGAGAACAAAAAATGTGTGAACAAACCAACCAAACATTATATCTATATTAAACGTTATGCTGAGATATGTGCATGTCCTTTTGGGCAGACCGTTTAAAGCTTTTGGGTATCTCACAATCAAATGGGTCCAGTGTCTACGAAATATAAAAAATCAACAAGGCCATCGGATAATTAAAGCGGAAAATGTCGCAGACGCCATGCGACCTTGGCAAGCCATGTCGCGCTTCGTCGCGCCCGCCGCCAGACAATACCACCACCACACGCCGCAGCCATCGACGACAGTACACACATCACTAAACATTAACAATAAACTTGAGGATTTCAAACAAAACATGGAACTGGGTTTTCTCCGCTATATTTATCCTTATTGCACTATAAATAAATAAATTCATGTCGGAAACACTTTCCCTTTGCTTCATATTTAATTATTTTAATTAGGTCATAATCCCTTTGGGTTTTAAGGCCCTTGTGCATTTTGGGGCGCGTAAAATTCATAACAATAATGAGGAAGTCCGGGTTCATAGATTGCGTAAAGCCGCATTTTCGTATAAAAAATAAAACACCAACGTACATTTAGCAGAACAAATAACGTAATTTATTAAGTCGTTGGCTATTTTTGCACGCGCCTATATTTTAGATCCAAATCGTCTGATAATAATAGTTAATATGCACACAAGGTCATTTTTTGTCAAAGCAATGTGAGTTATAATTTCTAAACGCCACGGTTTCAATTTACCTACAACAAAAATGTTTTGATTCGAACGTTACCCGAAGTGATGTCACCGATTTACCATTTTGTTATTCCGCGCATAGTCCAACATACGCTGGTCGCGCCATATCTGACTCAGCACATTATATTTAATGTGCAACATATTGTTAATTAATGCAGTATTTTGAGAATTCATTTAAAGGCATCGGTCGTCATCCGCGCGGGTTTAATTTTAGTGCTGACACGCTCATTGAATGAAACTCATTTAAATATATTAAAAGTTCGATGTGAGGTAATGCAAATAGTTTGTTAAACAGTGGGCATGATTACGAGCACGTAGGTCAGTTCCGGTAGTCAAAACAAAAGCTTTTGTTAGCCTGCGGAGGAGGCTGGTGCTCTCGCATTCGGGACGTGTACGAGGCACATTAAGCAGGCGCTGGGGACGCTCGCAGACTGGTAATTAGCAGGAGAGGCGAAAAATTTGCGACGGTTTGAAATTTACGAGGCGCAAATTACACGATTCCGGCGCTATCGCTGCAACGCGGCCGTTAATGTGCACGCCTTATCGAACGTGGCGCGTCGAGTGCCCTGCTCTCCTACATTAAATACACATTTCTAAAAAACATTCAAAATAACACTCCTGGCCGCCCGCGCCGCTGGGGCGCGAACTGCGGAAATCAAAAAAATGCCATTTTGTGCATACTTTTTTATTAACTGTCAATTGTAGATGCCAGGCTAGTGTTTATTTAGGAAATACTCTGCGAAGAATTGACTTTATGGTGATGTACGCAATCAAACGAAATCCTATAATGTGTAATTCCAAAAATTAAAATGCACAGATTTTGTATTTTATTAGTCTTTGCATGCGGTAAAATCTCATAGCGTAAAATCTTTTTCTAAACGAACTATTTATTTTTTATAATTCAAAAATTACTTGTTTTGCAACTAAACGTTTTTAGAGTTCGTTTGTATTATATGTTTTTCTATATTGTACCTAACCTATTTCTAAAAAAAATCATTGATTTTCGGTGACTAGTTTTTTCGTAAAAAAGAAGCAAACATATATTGTCACAATCATTAATAAATTAATGCAGTGAATTATAATATATCTAGATTTTATAATATATTAAATAAAAAAATAAAAGAATACGATATGAATTTGATTCTATGTAGCATTGTATTCATAATATACATAAAGGTATTTTTAAAAAGCTTATTTTACATAAAATCACGCTTTCTTCACAATTTAAAAGAACTCTTTACTATACAAAGCAGTTCAATGTTTAAACGTAATTATAACAAGGTTTTAGAACAATAAAGCTTTTAATATAATCCTGTTGTTTACATTTAAAATATTATTTAACATGTTATTATTTAATTATTTAAATATTATATATATTATTAAAATATTATATTATTTAATATTTAATTAAATTTAGTGCTTAAAAAACATAGCAACGTAGCATTAATGAAAAGTTTTTACTCCAGACAATTAAACTTGTATTTTTATAAAAGTACATAACAATACTGTTGAGACTCTTTGTTCAAAACAAGACCGGAATGAATTTGATTGCTCTCTAAAATTTGTGAAATTCCTAAGCATATATACAAGATGACCATTAAAATAAATACGCAAACATTTTTTAACTTACTATTTTGTGCACAGAAAATAAAATTTATTGTAATTTATATAAAATTTGCTGTTACCGGCGTTTATGCTTTTCAGAGAAATCTGAACAAAGACATCTGTCTACCTGAAATTTTAATGTACATGTTTAATTATCTATCTAGAGTCTAAGAAAATGGGCATATGATCATGGTATTCGATTTTTTTAATTTCCTTGAGATCCGACAAATAATTTGGATAAATGACATGTTTTTTAAATTTAATATCTATTGTTTTTTATTAAACAAGATGTACAAATGTCCATTTAAACTATTATATAATTTGATACAATATCGACGTAAAATTTGTCAAAAAAATAACGTAGTATGTATTTGTCCAATAAATTGAAAGTAGATCAAATGTCACGATATCTTAATTTGATTGTCGTGATTTGATCTTCACGAAGTTGATATCAATTTTCATAATATAGTGGGATAAGCCCACAGATATTATGATTATTATCAGCTACCGTTTACATTCGTAGTGTCATTATTATATCACATTTCATAATCAAATTGCAGTAGTGTATCTGTCTATTGTTTTATTTCAGATTTTAATAACTCCATGACAGAATATAAGAAAACTGGCGAACAAAAGACAGGAAAATAATGTTTCCTTCTACCATTTCCAGTTTCCAGACAAATGACAATATAGAAGCACTTTCGGAATGGTTGTATTTTATTTTAGACACTTTAAGGTCAAAGGTTCTCTATCTAAGGTCTATTTAGGGATTTGTCTTTACAGTTGTAATTTTTTTTTTTACTTTAAGCACTACAACACTTACCACTAGAATATTTTTATTTTATGTAGATATTACGTCAATTTCACGAAACTCATTAAAGCGAAAAGAAATTCCCTGTATTTTACCTCGGTTTATATGATAATTTATACATTAAAACACATTTCTATACTTTGTATAATTGTGATATCTACTTGTAATATATTACGCTTTACTGAACACGCGTATTATGTGGTTGTGTATTTCCTGCTAAAGAGCACAGATTAAACAAGGACAATTTTCCCCGTTAATACCGAGAACGCTTAAAAGCAGCCTACGTGGTTAGTTACATTTATTATTATACACAAAACCATACATTTAAAGCTCTTTTTAGAACTGTAATGGTAACCACGTCATGTTTGTACAGTAAATAATATTTCAAGTGTTTATAGTAAAAATATTATACTATGTAAAATAAGATATAAATAACATAGTTTTGAAGGGTTTTGTGGATGAAATATGGTGAGAAAAGGTGCAGTTAATTTTTCTAGAACGGTGTGTGGAAGGTTTTTTATTAGCAGCGTTATCAGTTATCAATGATGAATTTCGCTTGTAATCTGCGGCCTGGTCTGCGTGTCACGTCCATTTAATTTTTGCTGATAAGATAACATCTATGATAGCGCTATTTAGCGGATATTTAATTTTATTGCATTTCAGTACAATATGGTACTGGATTTAACGCTATTGCGCGCTTTAAACGTTATTTATGTTACTATGGGGTCACACTTTGTATAAATTTATACCAGCGTTTGAAAATTTTTGCCGACACTGTATAAATTGTTTGAACTTATATAAGTAGGCAATTATTATAAACATTTTGCCTTATACATTTCAAATTATTTATTTGAGAACGTGAAACGAATAGAAACTAAATTGACAGCCTGAATACACAGAACATTTAACTCTTCAATATAGTTGTTTTTTTTATAAATGCAAATAAGTAATTTATTTATTTCCATTGCACATCATAGTTTAGAATATTAAACTATAATTCACGTTTAAAAAACATGATATATATATATATAGTAACATGTTAGCGATATTTTAAATTTTAAGACCTAACTGTCGTGTTTTTGCAGTTTGTCTCTATATAGCATAGCTCGGGGGTTATTAATCTAATATTTCTGTGTTTCATACATTTAACATATTATATGAAATAACCGAGAGGATACAAAATTAGTAATTTTTTAATACTCAACTTTTCGAAATGTCTCTACATAGAGTCTTACTGCAGTTTTATTTGATTCGAACTAATTGAAACCAAAATTAGTTATTTTTAAAATACTCAACAACCGCACTATCGAAATCTGTCTCTACATAGAGTCTTACATTAGTTCTATTCGAATGGAACTAATTGAAACGTCTAACTCCCGCAGCCGTGTTTCCATGTAATCTGTCGAATAGAACAATAATAATGTGGACGGGCTCGGCAACCCGGCTCTGTTGACTTACGTTTCATTGTCGGAGCAGGTAGTGCCAGCTGTTACCCTCGTGGATGAAACATTGGAAACAAATCATTGTAGAGCCAAGCCGATGCAATATACCCCCGGCTCCAGCACGCAGCCCTTATAAATTAACCGAGCCGTTTTGTAGCTGTTTTATTCACGTAATTTACTTTGTTCATATCATTTAATGTTCATTTTAAAATCCATTGTTCGTAAGGACTAAGGACCTTTTAGTTAGCCGTGTTGCGGATTCCGTTAAAGTTGTGGGTGTTACTTGAGATATGCTTTAGTGTTTCAAGCGGTTTTATTACCATTTGGGTGAAGTCATCCGATTTGATTGAGTCAGCGGGACATTATATTTTTATTTCCATGCGTGCAATAATGATGGTGATTTCATTGTTAAAGTTTTGGGACTACTCTGTATTGTATTTCACTACTTACAGTTAGGATTGATTATTTCTAAACCACTAGCACACTCCAAAATCTACTTTAACATTGATAGCGATAAGATTATCGAAAGATTTTTAACACTTCAGATAAAAATTATGTGAATTAAATTTGGTTTCAATAGGTTTATTTGAAATAGGTGATTTTTTGATACGAGTTTTCTTAACAAATTGAAATTTTTAATAACCACAATTATAACAAAGAAAAGGTTTTATTAGTCACCTAGAGTTAGTTATTTTAATTCGAATTTGGTGAAATAACTAAAATAACAGAAGCTTTGTCTTAGGGGCTTTCGTGCAAAAAGCTTGTTTGACGTGGCCTGCACTGAACCGAGCATGATCACCTAATATGCGAAAGCTTTCATGCGGGGGCGACGTGCACGCGGCGCTGGAGCGACCGGTACCGTCAGCACGCACGGACACCAACGCCAATCGCTTCAGCTCTACAAAACTTTCCAACGAATTTCGGAAATCGCCTGAACTCAACGAAATTCACTTAAAACACTTGCAATACAGGAGCGCACGAAATATATTCCACGGAAAATAAATTACACAACTTGTCACAAACTTTCACGATGCACACTTTGACGCGAGTTCCGAATTCGAAGGTTTATAATATAATGAGCAACACTTACATGATGAGGGATAAACAAGCCGGGTAAGGGAGCGCAAACGTCCAAAAGTCAAATCATAGCAAGTCGCACGTAAATTGGGAGAAACGATTCGCCGGTAGCGTAGAGGTCGCGTTCGCGGCCACTGTGGGGCGGCACGCGTCGTGTTCGGAGCACGAGTGCGGTGCACAGAGCGGCGCGAGTCACACAAGCACAAGCGGAGTCGGCGGGCGACTGACGGGTGGCGAGTGGCGNNCGCGCACCCCGCGCCCCGCCCGCGTCCCCCGCGCGCCCCGCGCCCGACGCCAGCCGGCTGGCTGCCTTATCACGCCGCGCGGCGCACCGCTTCCTTTCTCCTCGTGCAGTTGCGAGCTTTTCGCCACTGCCACACTTCCGCCCGCCCCGTTGATTGTGTCAAGTTTTAGCCGGTCAATGTGTTCAATGCCATAAGGTGCTATTATAACGACTCGAGTGAGCACATGACAGTAATGTAGAGCGACATAAACTGTACAACATATTCCCTTCGGCGAACTATTTTGTGTATGCCAACTTATGACTGCAATGTATGAAACAATTAAGCTCGAATATCGAAGTCAAGGTAAATAAAATAGCAATTATGCCATTTGGACGTAATATAGAGTTGTAGAGGTTGCGAATGTTTGTCAACCGCTTGAAACGTTCACCACATGAGTCAGACGAATACATTATTGTAAAGGACACAAGGGGCGAGTGCAGGAAAGAGACAGTGAATTTGTGAGATCGGCGCCCTCGGCGAGCGCGGGCGCAGGCGAAGCTCGGTGAAAGTGCGCTGGAAAACAAGTTTTTGTTTGGCGCGTGACCCGTCCGAGGACAAGCAACGACCGCCTTGCAATATGCACTGGATAGGAAATTGGCGCTACCACTCCCGAAAATAAATCTCATTATTTTTGATTTATTTGTAATAATAATTTCAAAAATTTGGCATCCATCCCTAATATTTAGAAGTATTTAGCAGCCATATATGTATAAAAATCCCCTATAGATGCGATAAAATACATTAAAATTGTGTAGTCACTTTGATACAATTATTGGGCACTCTTTCAACTTATCTAGGACTAAAACAGACATGGTGCAGATGTTTAGAGGCAATGAGAAACAGCAGATTAACTAATCATGCAGAAATGCAACGGGTTAGTACTCGATAAATGCTAAGTTGCCAAATTACAATTACATTATATTCCCGCATACTTAAAAATCTTTGCAAATATTAAGTACTCGACCCTTATACTTACATAGTTAGATAAAACTATTGTCCTCAAAATTAGGGACCGCAGACAATATGTCTGCATAACCTAAAATGTATGAAGTGCAATTATTAAAATGTTTGTTGAATAAATGTATCCAATAGATATTAGATATCGCGTTACATTTTAATGAATAACCAAGGTCGTTTCCCACCGCTGAAATGACGTCAAAAATATAAAATAAAATATTATCCGCAAGGTATATTCTATATCAATTCCCCGTTTAAATGAAACTTGATATAAAGTAGTTTTGCCAGCCCGCCCACGTAAAATATAGAGAAAATCGTAACGTGCAGCAGAGAGCCCACACAAACAGAATAGAAAACGAAGACATCGAGAAATTAGACAGGATGGAAAGGGGGTATTGCATAAGTTGAGGAGTATTGGCTGCGACCACAAAGTTCGCATCGCGCTACAAAAATACGGGGACCAAAATGTTTCTGTATGTTTAAAGTGTTATAAATTGGAAATGATTGTAAGAGTATCGTTGGTAAGGTTGTGGCGCAAGCCGGACAAGTCACGAAGATGCATGGAGGCGGCGTCAGGCGCGCCTTTGTGTTCCGCTCTCCGGAGCGTGACATCTTAAAGCTCATTTATATACTTAGTGCGGTTATCTACTGCTTCTTTAAGCATGTATTAATTTTTAAAATAATTAATAGAGTTTAGCAAAAAATTTTTAACGTTTAGCTAGTTTCATATTCCTTGCCGAGTATGGTAGAGGGAAAGGACAAATATTTACCAATACATGTCCACTACGGATTAGTAACAATCTATCGTCAGAGTTATCGTCAGAGTATTAATCCGTCCTTAGAGCGTCCTGGCGGCTGCTGTGTATACACCGGAATAAAAAAGATCATGTCTTTAAAAGCACTAATTACGATAAAGACTAAATCTGACTCCGACCGTTTAAAGACGAGCACCCATCAGGCTGCTGTGCTCTACGAACGTAGCTTGACCTAGTTGATCTTTTTTCCGTGATTCATAATGACTAGGCAAGCTATGTCACGAACGCTTTTTATAATTTGTTTAATTCAATTTTTTGTATCATAGTTAGCTCTACATATTTTTTAATCTGCTAAGAGATTTAGGAGACAATGTTTCGAAATGTTGCTTGTTTTGTTTAAGTAGTAAAACATGTGTAGTAAAGTAGTAGTGGTTTATACAGCCTTTTGTATTAATTAGCTCCAATAATTGACACATTAATTTTATTTTGTAGTCAAGCTTTACACACCTTCATGTTTAATTCAAGTTGACATTATGTGTAATGAGTACGATAAGATCATGTAACTATCGTGAGATATACATTTCCTAGCTGTAAGTACGTCGCCGTCGATCTAGTCTCGGCATGTCTCAATAATATTTCAAATCTTATTAGTATAATCGAGTAATCGATGCCAAATTATATCTATCGACATAGTATACATGATAATGAGATTCACGTCTTGAATACTTTTGAATTGAATTTCGTGACGTCTGGCATGGCAAACTAGCATAGATAGCATAAATTGATATGCTGGTGTATATACTTTTATATACTAATATACCAGCAACTTGGCTAACAAAATACTAAACTACTATATCGATACATACGAATGGATTCGTTTAACTTGGGAATAAAATTCGTACATTCATTCTGTGGACTTTTTGATGGTATGTGAGATCACGTTCTCAATGAACCATAAGTCGCCGACGACATATATGAATGCTGTAATATAGTTTTGAACGTATGAATTTCATACAACTAAGAAGCAAGTTTATTGCAACATATTTTCATTAATTTGAAGTTTCTTCACTATTCCAGACACGAAGTGAGACGAAAATGTATTCATATCTTAATGAAACACATAATGAAAAGAAGAGGATTAAAAATATTTGCTTTTACTGAAATAAAATCTTCACATATCTTAAAATATATAATCTTAAACGAGTGGACCTTCAGAATTGAACAGTTTCGTATCCTTAAGTACCTCACAGGATGCCCGAATTTAATATAATACATACAGTAAGGGAAAAAAAGTTGGGTTATAAAGTGCGTAGGGGAACCCTATTTCCTAATATAAATAATTAGGAAATAAAATTGCGCTACGAACTTTATTAATTAATTTATTTTATTTATAATTATAACTAGCTGCGCCCCGCGGTTTCACCCGCGTAAATTTCGATCCCGTGGAAAATAGAAAATCATCCCAATGCATAAGAACATTTTTCGGGATAAAAACTATCCTATGTGTTAATCCAAGTTGCCCTCTATGTGTGTGCAAAATTTCATGGAAATCTTTTCAGCAGTTTTTGCTTGAAGAAGTAACAAACAAATAAACTTTCGCATTTATAATATTATTAGGATTCAGTATTAATTTTTAAATCTAGTAACAGTAAATTATTCATACTGAGTAGTGGCTTGAATTTGATATATTATAGACTTACATACTACGTCGTAACTAATCAGCCTGCGCTGCGTAGAGAGAAAACTCATCACAATTTTAATTTTAACAATCAAAGAATTAATGAAGCTAATTGAAAACATCGGCGTGTGAAAATCGTGTAAAATGCAGCACATAACTGGTCTGCGTGTTCGAACGTTACCTGCTGTACCAAAAAGAGGGCAATGATATCGACAGATGCGCCGCGTTTGGTTGTTTAACTTAGTTGTTCACCAACCGTACACTAACGTACAGCTAATTATATTCTCTAATTATATTTTTTAAGAACATTTCTAGTTTACACGTTTATTGCCTTTATTATTTCCACTAATTGTCTGCCGCGATCACAGAATAGATTGTTAACCGGTCACGTTACACGTATTACGTGGTTAGTTATATATTTATAATTGATGTAACAAAATTTTCATTTAATTGTAACCCGGTGAAAGATGCGCTCCGTTGCGTGTTTCGATGTCCTCGAGACGAGCGAAAAAGTTCGACGACCTGCCACGCTGTTCGTCTTATATCCGCAAAAAATGCACTGTTCCGTCCCACGCAAAACAACCACTCGCACATTAACAAATTCCATTTCACGCTAACACACATCGACGCCGGCCAATCGCTGCACTTCTATAGCATGCTGGTACACATAAAACAACACGGTTTTGGAGCCAAGTTTTAATTAGAAAATATTTCATTTGATGCCAATTATTTAGTGTTTAAAATGTGGGTAGAGCAATGGACTGGGCCCGCCTGCTACATATTAGCGGGAGCGGTGTGTACGCCACATAGCGATAATTCGCCATTCGTATTTTAGCACAGGAAAATGAATGTATTGGTGGAGTGTGCTTTTTTTTGTGTAAATTATAAACTTAGCTTATAAATGTAGAGTTACCGATGACGAGTTGGTGTTTCAACGAGTTCCAAGCGTGACAGTTATAACTTATATGTAATATTTTATAAAATAAAATTTTTTGGCCTTCTCCATCTAATAGTGTGAGGTAAAGTTGTTCAATGAAAATCAGGACTCCTGGTAAAGTTGTCTGATCTGTCATGAGAGTTGCTTTATCTAATGCCGATTAAGCACATGGTTGTTAGTTTTAATCCTATCAAGGACAAACAAAATGGAAATAAATATTAGAGGATTATTGATGTTATAAAAAACCCTCACTTACCTACTTATTATATTCGTTGTTTAATAGTGCTGTCATTGTTCTATAATGTTTATTTAAATCCATTTCCTTTTCACTTTAAGGTATAGTTGATTATGAGGTATATTACAACGCGTATCATAATTAACCTTATCACTTAATGTTCGATATGGTATTCTTGGAAATCGATTAGACTTGCCTTATTGTCCTGTAAACATAGCTAGGGCCCTTTAGTCGCCATCTACGTCATTCAAAGTTGAGTTTAGGGTTGGAATATTGTTACGCTAGCAACGTTCCGCCTCGACAATAGATTCAATTCTACATACGTATACTACAGTTACATATGGTATCGATTATTCTTCTCTATTACAATGACAGAAACCTTGCTGTTAAGACCAAATCTTGTAATCGATTCTTGGCCAATAAAACATCAAGAGGGGGTGCACCCACACAGTTGATCTTCTCATCGCTTAACTGCGCACGCGTTCAACTTCCTGTACCGTTCATTAATAATGGTTTGAGCATCTACATGTGACATCATCATAAACGGCTTATTCATACGGTTTACCTTCCTATTTATCTGCCATCTGACCTACTATGTGATAGTTGCTAATTTTATTACTTCTAAACAAATAATCCACGAAATACGTAGAGTCATCTTTAATAACAACATAATGGTAGTTTTAAATTTAAAAATCATTAGTTATATACATTTTCACTTACGTCGTTATTGTGGTTAAGTTTATAAGAAAATTCATTGTTATGTTGTTTAAATGTTTTAGAAGTGACGCTCTACAAATCTGCCGCGGATAGAACGAAGCCCAACTATATATTTGTCTAAGTAATTAGAGTAACCAAAGAAAGGGATATCCTTCTCACTTAAGTAAGTCAATATAAATAGTCTCAGCTTAAGTAGACTAACACTCAATATCTATCGATTGCTTTTGTTCTATTTTACTTCTAACTATTCACTCCATTCCTATAGTAAAGTATCGTTAATTTTACAATTTTTATGCAAGAACACAGATACAATATTTACTGTTCGTAATTGAAAACCGATAGTCATCACAACGATTCACGTAAAACATAACAGTTTCAAAAAGTGTATGTGATTACTATTATCATTACTATCGTCATGATTATCCATATCCTCAATCAGTCCACAAACACAGTCAAGCTACAGCAATGTATATAAAACGGCACATGTAACTAACAACACTTTTACATACAATCATTGTCCGTACACACATACCCCAACACGGAGCAAATTTTTTTGGATCGACCTAAAAACGCACAAGATTAAAGAACTTCCAATCTAATAGCCACTCTGTTCTAACTCGAGAAACGTATAACGTAATCATAAGAAATTACATTAAAATATACGAAGAAAAAACGCAATTTTGTTGCTAAGTATAAAATCCGCTAATACAAACAGTGAAAGGGATAGATACACTCGCGGAACACCTTCACCACACTTTAATCCACATCTGTACAATCGGGGTAAATTAAATATACCGAGAATTTAGAAACTGTAGCTTCCTTCAAGCGCATCGCTGTAATTGGCTCGGCAGGCTAGGAGCACGAAGGCGTCATTTGTGATTTATTTGTTACTCTTTTTCCACATTGGGCAGTTAGGCCGACACACTTCAATAAAATCCAACGCTTTTATTACAGTGTAAAGCGTTTTCATCCTGGGTTTTTAAGAATAAAATTATATTTCATCATTATCAGATGGATAGCCGCTAGGTGCAAGTGACTGATGGTAATCTGATGGAATCGATTTGACTTATGATGGTACTTTATTTGGGCGAGGACTTTTTTAAGCAGAGAGTCGTTCTCTAGTTGATAATGGTTGTTGTTGTTGTTAATGTTGTTGATAATGACAATGTTGATTATGATAGTTATGATTTATGAATGTTGACAATGACGATTACGCTTCTATGAACTCTACATTTTTAAATGTTAAGAAAGACCTATCATAGTGCATAAACAGGAACCCGATGATCATTTCAGTAAACTGATATCAAAACAACACATCAACAATACAACATCAGATTACATTTATCACAAATCGTACAGGCGAAATCACTTAACGCCGTATCACTAAATATTTAATTCGATCGAGGTTTAATTGCGCCGGTATCGGAACGTTTCACCGGCTGATTATAATTAGGTAGCGAATGTTTGACGTAACGTGCGGATCTCTCACACGACTGTTCTAGCGTTTAATTAAAAGCGGTGGAGCGGAGTCGCGCTCCTGGGCCCGATCGGCAGAACCGTATCCGTGCCCGTTTGATGACTCTGCATAAACGTTAATTAACCCGCTTCATCTACTCCAGAACGTTTCGTAATCGTATTTAGTTTCACGTACTATTGTAACGAAAACCGAACGCTCGGAGATAATCTCCACTCGAGATTGTTTATTTAAAAGTCGCGTTGTGAATACGTCACACGGTAATCCGATGGCTGGCTTCAATTACTGTGAACTGGATTCAGGATTGACATTGTATCTATTATTGTCATAGTTTTTGCCCACAATGTTACTTTGTTCGTCATTTCATCAAACGAACACGATTCTGAAGCAAATGTATGCAATAGACGTAACGCAAGCAGGGTAAAGCGTAGTGGTGTTATGCTTAATTTCCTATGATAACATTCGACATATTTTTAAGGCGCAAAACTCTTATAAACCAAAAAAAAAAACAAAGATAACCCTATGAAGCTTACTTTCGCAACATTCCCGTGTTCCACATTTCGCAATACAAATTACAAAGCAATGTCATAACAAAATACGGCCAGGTATGATATCGGCGAAACAGATTTCCGCTGTACGGCCTGTGCCGCGAATTCTCTTCCACGGATGATCCACGTACTGAATTGGGTTCCGGCACGGTGACGTGAGCACGGAAATGAAAGACTTGTATTGTCATCTATTGATATTTATTTTTAGCTAATATTGAACATTGTGCCACAATTCTGGTACCACTTTTTGTGTTATTAAATAATAACTTTTATTGTGGTTGTTATTGTCGCTGTCGGGTCCCATTTAATACTACGATAGTTAAGTGGATAAGCTAAATTGAAAATCAATTCTATTATTGATGAATAGTTTAAAATTATACCCATGATAGACTCATATTATCCAAAATATAATAATAATGCAGAAAGTTAATGTAGAAAACCTAAATCGCAGCTCGTAGGATTATTAAAATTTAACAACATTCTGGCAAAAGGGCAACAGATTTAGGTTATTCTAGCCTTGGTGGTATCTCATAGATTATTTTTAGTTCTTCTACCTATGATTACCACTTTTTATGTCATTCTATCGCATTTGATGTAAATACCCACTTGTAAAATATGACAGAACCTCCGCAATGAACGAGTCAATTCGTTGGTCTCCTGATATATACTTCTATCTTCAACCTACTTATTTGGATGGTGTTAGTCTGTGCATGTGGCACTCTATCAAGTGTGGTTAGAAGTAGTGTTACACAAATTACAATTTAGGCAATAAAAAGCGCAGCGAGTGGTGAGCACGTTGTGTTAAGTGGCTCTTAAGGTCGCTTACCTCATCTTGTGGCAGCTCCAGGCATGTTTATGTACACATTTATTAGCCATGTCTGCTGTTTATTTGATCCATTTTCGTAACATCCATGTTGTAAGTCTATATCGAAGTCCGTCTGCCAATTACTTAGATGCGCCCAGAGTCTCAAGACTCACACCGACGTTGTCTAGGGATACACTATTTCATGTGGTAACATGAAACTATTTCTCTCTGTACAATATAAACAATACTGAATTCTAGAAACATAGAAAATTACGTTAACTAGGTTAGGTTAATGGCCTCCGAAATTCTTGCTATTTTATAATCTATTTTCGTTTTGCTTATGTAACAAACCACACACTTGAATTACATTTAAAATGATATCAAGGTAACAATAAAAGCTGAAAAAAGAATATACGTAATCGTTGTATTGTAAAAAGCAGTGAGTCATAATAATGAAATCGTTCGAGGCACAATAGATCTGTTTATTATCGCAAATCATCGCGTTTTACATTTAATACCCGATTCTGTGTTCAAATAATTCGAGCTATTTATATATTGTTAGAGGTTTCAAACCTTTTGGTCCAATATTATACGGCAACTAAAATGTTCTGTAATCAGGCTTTATTGTAACTATTGTTTTATCAATAATATTGTAAATAGATGATTTTTTGTTATATTGGAAGTCAATCTAAGGAAAAATTATAAAAGATTTATTTTCGCATTCAATGTGTACAAATAAAGTATTTTAAATAATTAATTTTATGTGTTCTAGGTATACAATTTTATAATAGCCTACAATCGCATATAATTTAATTACCGTGTTAAATTATTGTTGGCAGAACTACTTTTATTACCTAATAATAATGTCTTGAAACACTACTTAGGAATATGTTCATATTATATCAATAGTATTATTGAATTTTAGCTAACTTCTTAGCTCATACATTTTAATTACAGCAAGAGAAAATCACGTGCATTTTACAGTCAACTTAAAGTGGATCATTACTCTCTAGCCATTAATACAGTCAGAAATACGTATTTTTGTGATAAAATATACTTGCAATTCTGATGTACTTGAATACTAGCATTCAAGTTCTAACAAGCCCCAGTTTATACGTAATACACCATAGATACCACCTCAAAAAGGTTGCAGGAACTTGATATATAATGACTTGTATTATAGATACAAAGCATTCCGAACGTTTTTATCTGTCCCGTTTTTATGATCAAATCCAAGAGAATACGTCCAATTTTTAATTTATTTTAGTCAACTACGTTTTTTGTCCACTATTGTCAAAGCAGCAGCACGACTGCGACAACAATAGATCCGATTTACTTCACAACAGCGTCAGACTTCCCCGTCTACGGCATGATTAGCTTTTACTGAAAATATCCAATCAATTCGATCGTGTCCAAATGTTATTAAGCCCATTGAAAGCCGCCCAAATATGATGAACGTGTGAATCGGAACGTGATTAGAGGATTAGTATTTCCATTTAAAATGTGACAAGCTTATTTAAACGATACCACAAAAGGAGTTAGTGTTCTAGGGGCGATGTTGTTGACATTGATCCCAGTGAGCCAGGTGATCATAAATATATTTTCGTTAATTCTAGATCTTTAAGGTCTTTCCATTGTGATGAAATAAACAATAGAGTTAGTGGTGCTAAAGATCAGTGAGAGACTTTTCATGACCACCGACGCTCTTAAGAATTCACGTAGATATTATGTAGACGAGTTGCCCTCCTACTTTTATGGACCACTTTCAAACTCCCACACCGCACGAAAAGTGACTCATATGTCACTTTACGGCAGTATTGTGAAAACAAGAGCTTCCCTCGGCCTCGGTGCTGGCCCAATCCGTCTGCAATATACAGCGGCTCTGGCACTTACTAAAACACTGTTTTAGAAGGGTTTTCCACTCACTAATACGGATGTTTAACAATGAAAACCAACATTAAAAGCAACCAACCAACAAACCGACATCGTTCGGTTTGTTATCTTCGTATTAAAATCCAATTACAAATTGACATGGGACTCTAAGGCAAGCCAGTTTGCTTGCGGTGTGACTTCGGAGCTCGTAAATAAGAGCGTCTCATTGCGAGCCATTATTAATGAAACTCCAACCCTTCCCCTTTGCCCCCTACCACAGAATCCGTAAGCTAAATAACAGGTGCGTGTAACCCCGTTAGCACAATCTATTTTCGATGTCTTATAACTGTGTGCAGAGAAACGCACGTTACGCTCTCCCGCTCTAAATATTCATACCATATGCCAGATATTGAGATTTGTTTGGGAGTCATCTGCTCGACATCGTCGTCTCTAAATAGGCGCGGTCTCGTGTTGGCTTTGCAAAGTCTCATTAGCTTAGGTGGTGGAAAAAGTTTGAGGTTCCTGCAGCCGAGCGTGGCCTCCACTATGTTTACTGTTTATTGATATATGTTGATGACACCGATGACCTGCATTCTGCCATAAAGATTGTCGAAAAAACAACTATAGACACAATCTTTTTTTATCGAGAGGATGATTCCCGCTAAATCATTTAGTATTCTTGCCAATACTATTACTAATCTCCTCCAATCGTATAAATTGTGACTGCTGTTTCATCTATTCCTTTAAAGAAACAAACTTTACAAGTAGTAACTCTATTTGAGTCATCTCAATGTAATAGATAAAAAGTGAATCGACACAAAGCCTCGAAAGTTTTTCTGTTTAGTTCGGTGATTCATTGCTACGTGATCCCTATAGTGACATGGCGGTCAAAATATTCTTATGAAGCTTTACGATAGTAAAGTTTTATTTCTCAGAGCCTAGAGTATGAAAAAATTCTTCCAATTACACTAGCTTTGTTTCGCCATTAAGCCTACAAAATTAATCCCAAGGGAACCATTTATTTGATTTACTTTATTGTTTGTGATTTATTCTAGATTGTGATCAATAGCTTTGTCGAATTTCATCCAAATATTTTCAGTAGTTTTTGGATGAAAGAATAACAAACATATCTACAAGTTTTCACAATGCAATACAATAACGGCAAAACAACTAACAAACAGACACAAATTCTTAAAAGACATCCAAAATTTTTATACCTGAAGATGCTCTTTTTGTAACATCATATAAACGTAATACCCGGCCTCAGTCTATTATGGCTACAAATAATGAGGCTACATGAAAAACACACATTACTTGCTACGCCAACCTCCAACTGACATTCTATTATTTATTCCTCGGGAAACGGTTTTCATATCAAAAACAAGCCCTGCCGAGTGTACAAAGATGGCGCCACCGCTGCCTACTTTAATATACTCACTTTATGAATGACGTAATCGTAATAATTGTTTTGTGCTCGTGTTTCTGTTTAGTTTACGCCAGCGTCAGCATTTCAAATTGCAACACAGTTCACCTGTGTTTGAGCAAGATTTTAACATGTTTACGCGATACTTTTGTCAATGTTTCATGAGTCCATGGTAAGACTATTTTCATCTCAGTGTTCTATTAGCGAGGAAATTTCAAAAGACATACCTACAAGGTATTTCACCGTGATTTATTTTTCAGATTTGTTACAGAGCTTCTGTAAATATTTCAAAATTCGAGCTTTTAGAGTGGTGAAAAATGTGGCGTTGAAAATGATTGATAAAGTACTGAAAAAAAACCCCAAACTGCAAGAATATTGATGAGCAATTGTTCAGTTGCATAATAAGTTTCTGTAAAATGGGTTTGCCTAAACCCTATGTCCAGTGGACGTCCCGCATCTATTGATGAAAGTGGGATTAGCAGACTCTTTGGGAAGAATGTCCGATGACTTTTAATTCGCTTGGATAATAATATTTGTGAAGTACCTTGTTAGGGTTAACGTTAAATGTGTGGGAGATACATTTACCTTAGTAGAAATAGTTAGAAATAGCAACACTAAACATTCAACGAAAGAAGGAAATAACTGGCTAGTTAAAAAAATATTCACCTCTTTAAGTTATACAAATATCTGTACACTTTATCAGTTAAGTGATTATGACATACCTACGTTACCTTGTTTTAAATGGGCTTATGATGATAAAACTTACAAGTTGTATATCATGTCATGTCTTACCAAATTCATATGCAGAATTTTGACCACAAGTCAAATGCCTCATCAGTACAATGACGTAATGCTAAAGGAAACCGTCATTTACCTCCTACTCCTTGAGAGATATGATGAGGATGAATAAATTGGGCTATAAAAATGCAGATAAATTTTAAATAGATTGTTGTTTTATGTTCAGGAACGAAGCCGATTCATATCTCAAAGGCCGGCGAAAGCTCGGGTTTTGCGGATGTCTCTGGACGGCGATAGTTACCTACTACACCTATTTATATCCTATTTAGCGCGGTATGGACAGTGACTGATCAAGCACATCGCTTTTCTCTACTTACGTCGCCTACGTCTTTTACTTAGCTTTCACAAAAAAAATGTCAGTTCGAGTAAACATCAGTAGCGTGTCGGAGCAGACACACAGTATCGTTTTTTTTAATACTAACATTGCACTACTGCAATAGGCGGAGTTTGGGTTTGATGCGTATAGCATAGCAAGGAAAGTGTCGTCTTGGCGTTCATTAGGAAAGACCTCTCCAGTAATAAACGCATACAGCTTCATGATGATGATGAAAAAATAGCAGTGTAGCTGCGGTGGAACACAACAGAATAAATGAAAAAGCCCACAAGTAAATAGAAAATCGGTATTGTCTGAGCTAAAAGGACACTGACCTCAACAAGGATAAGTTAGTTTACTATGTGAGCACCATGTAGCTAGGTCTGCTGTAAGTAATTCGATTACATATTTGGTTACAGCCACTAAGTTTCTGCACGTGGCCGTATAATTCGTATACGATACCAAGATTCGTTCTGCGTTGAACATTACAAATGTCTTAATACTAAAATCTATTTTGGAAGGTAAAATTTCCATTAGATGTTTTTTTTTTGTTGTTTGTCATGAATTGTCATGAATGTTCTAAATTTGACCACGTGTAGTAGAGTTTCGGCGCATTTAAAGGCAATTTGCTATGCTCAACTGACGGTCGCCAAATGCAGATTCTAAGCCAAATTTATCCACAACCCCTCTATCGTTGCATTACTATTTCAGGCTTCACTTACCAAATCATCGTTGAATATCCCGCCGTGCGTCAATTATTTAGTGATACTAATGTCGTATAACACAAATATATTGATATCAGTCTACAGTTTATACGTATATATACAATAAAAATGTACGTGTCTGTCAGTGATTTCAAATAATTTTCAAGTGTTATTTTTACAATAATAACATTTAAACAGAGATGTTTAACTTTTCTGTTTTTGTGCCATTCAATAATAAATATAACTTTCTGAACTGGTCTCCTTATATCCAATAATTGAACCAGCATGGCCAATTATTGGACTAATCTAGATATACAGACTATGTAATATATAGTAAATAAAAGTCAACTTCTTTTTCGACTAAGTCAGGAATATTTAGCGAGTTTATAAAGTCGCTTGTTTCTATAAATCAGTTCCGCTCATCCGTGCTCCCAGATATAAAAAGTTCCGTGTCGCATTGAGTTTTATTTCCGCCGTAAATGTCATTTAGTATTTAAGTTGAATCGTAAAGAATTTACGGGACATGCATAAAATACAAATTATTAATCGAGTATGAAAGTCAATTTGATGACCTATTTAGTATTAATACAGCTATATTTTTGTAATTACATTTTTAAATGCAAACAATATTATGCGTTATAACCACCATTGCTTGCAGCAACGTACCATTAAATACTTAGTCATCATATTATGTGCAAATTGTTCTTTTTATTTTATTTTTTTTAACTCGCAAAGATACAGTTTCTCGTAAATTATGCTAAGAAATAACATGTATTCTGCACCTATTACATGAAGTCTATTTAGTATGAAATCCCCTTTCGTACAATATGTATAATATGAAATAGACTAAACGATAATAGTGTCGCTCTGGGGACAGACCATCACGGTGGAGAGAATATATCGTAAGTATTGTTAAAAAAAATGGATAAGGAAAGCGCAGGAGCTTATAAAATAGCGTGATAGAAGGAGAAGCCTATACCCAGCAGTGGGAAGATTGTGGAAGCTCACGCACCGCACTAACAGCGACAGTATTGCTGTCACTTTAGGCCCTCTCATTACTTAACTAATAAGTATGAAAGTACTGTTAAATGTGTGTTATTTATGAGGGCACACATCGTTACACCTCTGTTATGATTCACGGTGTAATTAGCGCTGTGCTGGTGCCGATGACGTCAACTGTCTAATTGATTGCGGCAGCCAAGGTCACGGCGTCTAGCTAGCTTAACCAAGTGGCACTATGTTTGATAGTGTTAAGCGCCGGCGTAATTAAAAAAAGGCTTATTTTATGTTATGTTTTTTTTTATAGTGGGTAATACTTATGGATACACGCCGCCATTAAACGACCTCAGAGGACAGGGAGGACGGCAGCGACACACCATCTTCCTCTGCGGCCCCATCGCCAACGCATCATACGGTGCTCCCCCGTTCGGTTGCGGGAGACAGGGATCACGGCAACGACACACCAATACGTCTCTTCTCCCGCGACCCCGTCTCCACAGACAAGAGACTGCGGCTTGGAGCTAAGCCCCTTCACCACGACAAGTTGGAGATCCGTCGAGAGGGATTTTATGTTATGTCCTTTTAGATTTCTTCAGTTTACCGTTCGATGAAAACATTTTTTCTGATGACGTGTAACGACTCTTCACTGTTTTTATATTTTATTAATTTCACACGAAGGTTACAAAACCTCCTTGAGGCCAGTATCATTTCTAGAGATAAGAGGTATAATGTCTCTTTTACTTTTGAGATCTTGGTAACATGACCTGCCCGACGCAGTATTTTATTGTATTCGTGTTTACACTTTTTAAAAATATTTCCAAGTTTCTTGTCTTATTGTCTAACATCGTTTTTCGATTCACATATAATACAGCTACAGTGCCTTATCGTACAAAACTATTTAATAATCAAAAACTGTAACGTAACTTACGAACCTAAAATGATTTTATCTAGTTTTAATATACCTACACGAAATCAATTAATTGTTTAAAATACACTCCTCTTGTCGTAGTTGTCGAGCGGCTAACACCAATATCTAGACGTTACAGTCTATAAAATAAAATCTACTATTTTACTGTCTTGTGAAGTACCCGCATGTCCTGTATTGCTTTTTTGTTTGGACTGCACGGGAGTTCACACACACACAAGTCATGAAGTTAAGACGTAGCGTCCATCAGTATTGGCAAGTAATGTACCTTTATTCCCTTATTAGGTCGTATCGGTCCGGAAATACCGAAGTTTAAAATATATTAATGTTTGTTTATTAGTCCCTAATTCTTGAAACGACATTTCTATTTTTGTAATGGTAGGAGATACGTCACCGATGTTCTAGTAACTTCGAACAGAATTATCTGAAAAAGATTTTGACCAAAAAAAACTGTAGCTACGCGTGCCAGTTCGCGAGTAGTTAATGAACATAGAATAACTTTATACAAGTAATAACCTAGTAATAAACTGACATCTGTCAAATTCCATACTTTTTATGCATTTTTTATTAAGGTATTTGACAGTTGTCAGTTTATTACTAGGTTATTACTTGGATAAAGTTATTCTGTGTTTATTAATAAGGTGGATAGTGTGTTAGTAATTACTGCGACTGTGGTATGCTCAGTGAATTACTTAATTGTTCTTGATTCTGAGCTCATCTACCCCTTTCTGCTCCAAATGTCACATGGATGGTCCCGCGAGCTATCAGTGTCAACTCTACGTCCTAATCTTCAGTCTCACTTTAAATATTTATATTCCATACAATTTTAAACGATAGTTATTTATTGGGTATATTGGCGGAAAGACTACTAAATTAATGACAAAAATAATAAAATAAACATTTTATTTCAAATATAATATACAAAGAATAGTTTGCTACCGAATAGAATTTTGAATTTGACATCAATTACAGTAAAAATAGCATTCTGTTTTATTTACTACCAACATGTAAAAAGTACCTATTTATAATTTTTTAAATTAAAAAATTAAACAGTGTCACGCAAAACATTTGTGTAAGATTTAATAAAGGTATAAAGATAACCATCGATGTTTCATAACACAATAATATATTTTTGAAAGTAAAAAAGAAAGTAAACACAAAAATGAAAGTTTCCGCCGGCCAATAAGTTACCAATCACACATACAGCCCTTTCTTATAATAATATAATAATTAGTAGCACTTTAATCTGATGATGATTATAGTGATAACATTTAAGATTTATAAAACCTCAAAGCTGTACTCGTAGATTGTCCAAAGCGGACTTAGACAAAGGTCTCTAAATCCTTAGAATATATTTGAAAAATTCCGTTATACTTTCTCACATTTCCTTAAATTCACCCCGGGACGTGGGGAATCATTTGAATTATAAAGTGAGATGCGAGTGCATACAAAGTGCATAGATACCTTGGCTATGTAAATGAAGTGTGTGGAAACTGGGGCCCTGGCGGGGACTATACACCTGCGGGTCAGGGGTCTCAGTTAACCGGTCGGCGCTGGTAAAGGGGGCTCGCCTTGGACCTCTCGGGTCACAGTTCAATCGCTAAAGTTTCAATTATATTGCTTTCATATCAAAATGTACCGATAATTCTACTACTCAAATGCATATTATAAGCGTCGGTGAATATGACATAATAAGTCTTTAACCAGACACAGATTTTTAAAACACCTACAGCACATAGAAATACTAGAGTTGGACGCAAAAATTCGTAATTTTTTGCTGATTTTTTTTTATTTAAGAAAAACAAAAAAGAACAGAATTGAATTGTACAATAATATATTTTTCGATTTTTAATAACATTTTGAATTCTTGAAGTTGGCGGTGAACACCTGCGTCTCGGAGATCACGTTTACCTAGACGTCAGTTCTGCGCCTATTTGCCTTCGGGCTCCAAAAATCAGGGAAAAGATAAGGCACCTACGTTTGCGCACTGTTCGCTAGTATGTATCAACGAAGACTGAAATTCGACCAGGAAGACATCAATGTACACAATTACAAGTCAATAAAGTGTAAGATTATCAAGCAAAAGAAAGCTAATATTTTTAAAACAACTAAGATAACAAATAGCTATGAAATCAGAAAAACGTCCGTCATCTGCCTAATGGACGGACGTGATAACCTCGAACTCGTGATGCTCTGACACGACTTTTAGATTAGTCAATTGAGATGATCAAATTAGAGTATTTTTCTAATAATAGCCTCTATAAGGATTCACACTCCAGCTATAGGGATGTACTACAGCAAAAACCATTGCAAATCGAAGTGATTGATCATTTCCTTATAAAAACTTATTCTTAAACAGTCACGATTGAATAATAAAATATATTTTTTCTAAATGAACATCCGTCATAAAAGTTGTATTGAATAATTACAAAGTTTACAACGACCCCGTGACCGTTACTAGAACTCGGACCGGCTTTGTTCCCCAGCTCCCATTTATTCCTAGCTCCGTACGCCACACATTAAATAATCGAAGATAAAATTATACATGCATATTAACGGTCAAGTCATAGTTCAGAGATTAGGGCAAGGGGCAACCCTTTCGCGGGCACCGAGGTGAAGAAGTTTAAAGTTAAATGCGACCACCTCACGGGGTCGCTGCACGCTTAAACCATCTGATATTTAATAAAGGTGCGACCCTAATATTTATAACGTGTTCGCAGAAGCAAAGCTAAATATAGTCGTAATACGAAGTGTGTCACTGTACGCCGCACAGTCGCCGGAAGCGGAGGCCGAGTCGATATTTTTCTAGTTTAACCCTTAGGTCAGTTTCGGAAGTGCAAGCCGTATCGCAAAACGCGAGGCGGGTGTAATCGGCGGCGACGCGGCGGCCAGTCGGCGAGTCGGCGCGGCGCGGTCGGCCAGCGTCGCGTGTGGCGCCACTAATGGATATTGATGACTATAGCGCGACTAATTAGACGCCCGCTCCACCGCCTTTCTGTCTAGCTTGTACTAACTTAAGTCGGGAGCGCGATCGACCGCTTAACCCTGCGACACCGGAGTGCACTGCGCCATGTACGGCAGCATATCATAATAAAATGATTAGAAGCTGTGCCGGTGGACTGTGGAGTGATATCAATCACCGTGGGCGGGCCGCACGACATTGGACTTCAATTAGGCGGGTGGCGCGTATGATTGCTCACTACACACCAAAGGGTCACTTGACCCACTTATAAGGCTCGTCGCACGCGTCCTCGTTAGTAGGAAGCTCGGAAATGAAGAAATAATTCAATATGAAAATTTATATTTTCATGCGACTCGGAATGAGTTTATTTTAATGCTTTCTATTTATATTAGCGCGGATAAACGGGGCAGACGGGATCTAAGAAAGTTATTTTATATGAAACCTATTAATAGAACATTATAGAACAAGGTACCGTGATAAATATTAAAAAAGTTCTACTTAAATGTCTCATTCTTTCTTTATTTGCTTTATTGTAATAATATTGGTAGATATACATTCCCTAGTTATTTTAAAGCCATGCAAGCCATGTGGGTTACACTTACTAACAGACGATTTTTCTATAGAATTAGGATTTTAATGTCGCTCTTTAGATACGGAACCATAACATCAGAAATAAGTCCCGTCGAAAAATTTTATGCAAGTGGCAAGAGACGATGACCATCTTTATTTCAAAACTAAAAAAATAAATGACATTCACACAAAAGAAACAGACAAAAAATCTTCGATTTACCATTCTTTGAAGAAGATTAAAGACAATGTTCAAGAGTGGATACAGTAGGGATTATGCTACCATAACATACATGCAAACCAATTCTATGTTAAAAATATTTTCCAGTAATAAAAAAGTTGAAACAAAAGGTCGCATGGTCGACCTTGACATGACATGAACGCAATTTTTCATCCTCCTTTTATTCCCCTCGCACTCGCATGGAGGTCGGGTGTGATGTTTAAAAAGGGCTTATCTTAAGTTTAAACCGCCTTACTTGACGAATTATCATTTTTAAAAACCACGACTGTATTTTATTCGTCTACGAGACCGAGGTATCAAGCGACATCAATCAACAGAAGTAGGTGGGAGGATCCTAGATTATAAGCATGACAGCGTACAGTTTAGACTAGTGTGGTATGGCCCCGGCAAGGCAATGAGCTGTCGTATGTGTATAAAATTTTGTCATTTAAGGACATCTAGCCCTGGAAATAATGTGTACACAATGTTTTAGATTAGAAAATATTGCATGCACTGATTTTATGTGTATGGTCAAAAAATGTGCAAATTTACACTGTCTCCATTTCACTCATCTAGTGTTTTTGGTCAGCGATTCGGTAAATATAATTGCTGCTCCTCTCAGAATGCAGCTGAAAAATCAATTTTTGAAAATTAATAACAGGTTACGTCTATATCTTGACAAAGAAATCCAATTAAAATTTTAATGGTGGCCAGTCGTTTAAAGGGTGTATAAACATTTTCCTATAAAATATTATTATGTAAATCTTTCAATACCCCACAAAAAGGCACTCGCTTTGTGAAGGAACTAATTAGCTGCCGCTATGGAGAGCCGCGTCAAAAAAGTTAATCGTACTATCGACAGCCAGTAGAGTATCGTGCACACTATTTTACAATTACTGCAATGTGAACCGACCTTAATACAGGTTTAAGATTACACAACGTTACTTAGGTGATTGGAGCTTCTAGGAGCTGGCTTGACCACAAATAGGTCGTGTATTAAATAACACCAAACCGACCCGAGCACGTTTCTAAATGTGTTCATACAACGACACTCGTATTTGTATCGGAATTTTGCATTGCTTAGTTGATATGAAATAGCTGTCAAGAGACCAATGTAATGTGAAAGTTTTCGCATCATGAATGAACCGAAAAAGTTTTCTTTTTGAAGTAAAATTAAAATATTATAGATAGTAACTATATTTTATAACAATAAGGGCCACTTACACGAATCAAAATTAAACATTTAATTCGGAGTTAAATAACTAAATCAAGGTGAATCGGCCTTGGTTAATTATTTAACTCTAATTTGTGGAAGTGGCCCTTAGATTTGATTTAGTGAGGATATGACTTCAAAGTAATGTAAGACTAAGGCGTTACTCGACACTCGACGTCCGGAGCGCATTTGGCTCCTGGGCCATAATGTTCACATGTATATTTATCAGACGACCGACACCGATAGCGAACGCGTCCTAATTTGAGTAATTAATGCAGCTACTTTATTAGTTAGGGAACTAACTTGGTCGACTTGATACAGCAGTAGGGCTCCAAGTATAAGCCTGCCGGTCTGAAGACTTTCAATATAATTAACATTTACGGGTGGAACGAATTGCATCTTACAACTTCTTGAAATTTCAAATTCAGTGGCTTTCAAATAATTTGTACTACTTTTACAAGATTTGGGTAGTGCTCAAGAGCTTTACACGATGATAATATATGACATTTAATTACAATAAAAAAATGTCTTTGCCAAAGTGACTGCGCTACATTTTGTATTATCATCATTATGATGAAACGAGGCCGGTTTTGATTATATACTATCATATCATAAACGCTGAAGTGCCTAGTCATGTGAACTTTTTTATAGTATAAGGGACTACCGCCGCCCATAGATATCCGTAAATCTCGAGGCTTTGCATGATGCATCAAAACGAGAAGGTTGCATGAACGACTAGAATAGGTATTACAGTTCTCGCTTCTAGACCGTTAACTCGATTTTGATAAACTTCTCTAAAGATAGAGACAGAATTTGAGAGATGGATATAGCTACATTTCGCTGCAAACTCTAGAGGTGTGAGTATGTGAGTAGTAACTATATATTTAGTATTAGATTAACTAAGTTAAACTTTTAACAGTACGTACATAAAAACCAAGTAATTTCCTAGAGGTTACTTAGTTTTATGTACCGAAACTGCCAAAATAACGAACTATTTTCGCAAAGTGTCGCCTACTATGTACTTCATTATCAGTCAAGGTCCACAGTCGCTTTTATCAGCTCGGCTACACCACCAGCCGCCGCTGCTACGCGCAGTGTATAAAACAAAGAATATAGCAACAAAACGTGATATATAATAACGATATAATTATGATAATCTTACGCCCATTGCGGAGTTTATTGTTCGTCACATTATCTATACGTGATGGTCAGAGTGCTGGGACAATGAATCTTGACCTTATAATATAAGGTATATCACGTACGATTTAATGGTCGGTGTGTAAGCGTGCCACAGACAGTTTTTTTCTGATGTCATCATCATCGTAGCCTTAGGATTAGTGAATATTAAAATATTAAAACCGCAAAAAGTCCACATGAACGAACGAAATGAGGTATCTCTTGCTCGTAGGTACAGTTGCAGTGACAGCTATGCTGTAGCGTTTCGTGCGATTCCTGAATTTCGGGTAGCTCACTAAAGCTAAGGGGGAAAGGGGAAGGGTTCAACACATCTGCATAACAATTATGCAGAGATCCATGGGCGTCAGTAATCACTAAAAGGTACCGGTTTGCACTCTTGTACTAAACAAAAGAATATAAGCGATAACTATAAACCGTAATTGAAGATAACTAATTTCATGTCACATTGTTTTACAAACATTTACATAATATGATCGAACATAATTTGGCCGATGAAATTTGAACAAATGTATATAACAAGGAGCGTTCGATATGCAGCTGCGGGATGTACACCGACAAACTCTGATACCATAGCTATTTGACGTCCAGAGCAAATATTACATTTCGTGTACAGTGAAACGACGTTTATTGCTTGTTATTCAATTTCTCCCATCGTAAAGAGTGACCATTCTGGCCGCACGTGAGCACATTCGCTCGTAGAAATTGGCTTTCGTAAAACTTGCACGGGCGCTATCCTAGTTTTTCTTACAATTTCCACATTCAATAATAAATAACGTCATGTCGTTGGAAGATCCGAATCGTTCCTATTTACAATACCATGGAACAATGGCTCGTTTTAATGAAATATCAAGGCCACTTTTTTGTATTAGGTTGTATTTAGCTTTGTAGGACAAACATCAAGAAGTGTTTGAAGGTCATGATATGCGTTCCCGATACCGCGCATTATTGGTAAGATACAAGAATAATCCAAGGGAATCGTTTCACTTTTAAAGCGTACTTTCAAATTTTTATTCTCTCTAGAAAGTAATTATTATTTAACTTCCAGTTCAAACATTTCACTAAGTCTTGTCTGTTGTAATATTAGAAAAAAATAAACTCTTTCATTGATATTCGCAATATAAGAATTATAAAATTCTGTGGACATCCAGCACCTGTAATGGCAGTTATAATGCAAATTCAATAATTATTGGCATCATTCGTAGATAAGTGCCTTAACATCCTAGAAGTTATTTTCACAGTATATTCATGACAGACGTGATCTGTTTGCTGCCACGTTACAAGGGCGGCCTTGTACCCGAGATCTATTCCTCAAAATCATTATAAGATATGGCCGGAAGAAGTTCAGATGATCGCATTCCACCGACGCAGCGACTATAACGATCTTTTTGTCAGTAAACAATAGACGCGACCGCCGGCTGTCTCTAACTGCTGCTCTATGCCACATCCTCGCTATTAGGTAGGTATTACTTGTATTATGAACCTCATAAGACGTCCTTTTCTGTATGTATTTGGAATAAAAGCATTTTTGTATTTGAAGAAATAAGTAAATACTTTTTGTACGTAGGTACTTTTCCAGATAATTTACAAACATCTGTTAGTATTTAAACTGACAGGGCCAGTATTTCTCAATCAAATTATCACAGGAAGCCTATATTCGTAGCCTACAATGGGAAAAAATGAAACTCGCAAAATTCCTTCCTTTTTTAAAGGACATAAATAAATATTTCACTAACCACCATTTAATCGTTTCGCTGTAAAATGGTTTGTTGTTATTCAGCAGATAAACTTCCTTTACAATATTGGTATGGATATTTTTCATAAAAATATTGTGACTTGGCAATCGCACAGCAAAAATACGATAAATAATAACCCATGAACATATGAATCTCTGCTATCGGTTTATTAGCGGTGTGTTATGTATGTAAATAAATAGAACGTATATATGTACTTTCGAGGAATATGAGTGATCTTTTATATACATAAGCGAATGTCGACTTCAAAGTATATTCCAAAACAAACGCTAAATGTTTTACTTTCTTACGATTTCAAAATGTCTTAAATATGGTTTATCGTTTCACAATATTGTTGAAAAATATATAAGAGCCCCTGTCGTCTTGAGGTTAGCGCTTTGGACGTTTTTTTTATGGTATAGGGACGCAGCAGTCGGAGCCATTTTCATAAATACCGACGCCCATAGACATCCGCATAGAGGCTATACAGATGCGCTACCCTTCTTTTCCCTCTCACTTCTATGGGCCATCTGCTACTTACACACCGCACGAAACGCGAGAGCACAGCTGTCACTACGCCGGTCGTGCCGGCCCAATTCGTCTGCATGCCAGCATGCAGTGTGGCACTACCTCTTACTTTTACTCCGATGGTTCCCGTTCGAGCTTCCCGAAGAACCAATGACTTAGTACATTTTTTGAGTGCTCTTGCGATGAAGTAGAAACATCGCGATAAAACGCGGATTTGTGTATTCGAATTCGACCTAACCTAGGATTAGGCCTTGTTTCGGATGGTAGACGCTCTGTTTGAAAACTAATGCCCTTTGCAAATCGTCTATATTAGTTAGCAGAACCCGATATCATCTGATGTGAAAACGGGATAAGACTAGAACGAAGAAGAACAAAATGGATTCAAAATATGTATATCTAGTCTTTCTTTCAAATATTTTATCTCTCTACGTTTTTTTTAATACTTTGTACATTTACATTTTATTAATTTCAGGTCAATATATAATTTTATCGATGTCGATTTAACACTTTACGTTCATTTTATTGATATTTTACATATTCATTGAGACATTATTATAATATATCAACTACTAATGACGAAGACCAGTCTCCTTGCTTCGATTACATTATTTTGTGCAAATGAATATTTTTATCACCTGCTGATTTTGACATAAAGATGAAATAATTCCTTAAAAGCTCCCAACGACAAAGGCCGCGCAAAAGCATCCAAATACCAATCGTTTGTACCTAATTGGTAAAAAATTCTGTCCTACGGGTTTGAAACGTATAAACCGAGTAATGTCCCTTAACTGTATACAATATACCTGGCTTTGTTTAAACCATACTGCACCCACGTAGGAAACACGACACTAGGGGCACTCTCAAATGAAACTCTTCCACATTTATAAGCACACATGATAAATGTATGTAAATGTTCACACCATTTCACACTTCCGCGTGTACGCAAACAACCCACACGTCACTGGAGCTAATATTCCTGTTCGTCAAAATGCCATTACTGGCGTAGCGCGGTCCCCCTGTCACGTTGAGATTTGGTTTGACTTAGTGACTGATTAGCAAATGCTGCGAGTTGGCGGGCGCGACAGGTGGTCGGCAGCTGGGGGGAGACTCCTGACCCGCTGTCTCCGCTGATTGATGGCCATTCGCCCGCAGACAAACTAACACTTTTCATCCGAATTGCAGGATTTATTAAACTCCCGGTAGATGTTGTTTTTTATTTTGTCGTTACGTAGTCCTGTAGCGGATTTTCTGTTAGGCCTGCGACGAAGGAGTCTCGGTTTTAGGGGCGGCGAAACGTTTGGATATGAAAAAAAATCCAAGGAAAAAATACCATGAATATCTTAACACGAATCAAAATCGGCACGCGACATGTTAGACAGTGCCTCAGGTACGCGTTTGCTAATCTAAATCCTACCCTGAAGTAGACGCGTCCCAACCCTACAGCAATATACATATGAGTTTTAGCCACAGCAACACATGTTCACATCAGTTCCCTAACGGGGTAGGCAGAGTAAAGACCATCATGTATCATCATCATATCATCACCACATCCATACCTCTCTTCATACATACACACCAGTTGCAAAAGCTCTTGACGACGCCTTCGGACAGTGCCCGATCAATCTGAGCTAGCAATAACTAGATATCCTACTATGATATGCGTGAATCGGACCCCAGGCGAAGCGTTCCATTTCAACGTTCAATTTAGACACAGCACATTTTTTACACGTGAGCAAAAAATCACCGAAGAACACGTATTGTGTAATTTTCCCGTTTAATTTTTTAATCTATCTTGAATTGATTATTTCTTGCGAAACGATTATAACACGTCCTGCCAAAAGCAGCACACGATTCCATAATGTTTATCATTTTTTATCATTACTTTACAAGGCAAATTTTGCAATATTTTTTTTATCTTCTACGTTCCCTTTTAAGTTACAGCGATGAGAGCCCTCTAAGGACAGACAGTAAGTAGTATCTTTGGCTTGGAACCGTACAACTCAGGTCATTAGATGCGAGATGAGTCCGCCAGCCGCGAGCTCCTCGCCAATTGTTGATTCCGCTAACGCCGATTGTTCCGGGAGCGGTCCCACGCTCGGCTCGGCGCTAGCGCGCGGCGTCTGATAGCGCGAGGTCAAGTCTCGGCTCATGCATATTCACGGCCGGCTGGTGCTTCATCCGTAACGGTCCTAGGACCGGTTGTGTGAGCTCATTGTTACTTGTATCCGTCCACATGGCTAACACCGTCCCTACTCCGGTGGCGCCTGCACTGTTTTTGTCGCTCTTTTGTGAACTGGTTTAATTAGGGCGATAATTTGTTAATTATTAAATTAATTAACCATTTTTAACATTAAGTATGGAAAAATGGATGCGCATTTTAGTAACATTACAAATACAATACAAAAAAATACGTTTTCATTAGTCTTCTTGCAATGAGGGAAATAATAGTGAGGAAACACGGATTCGTGCTTGACGCGCGTACCTGATGAGAAGTCATATACGGATACACAAGCAACTAATATGGGAGCCAATTTATGACCGTGTCTGTGTGACCCACGTCCATTAAAATCCGCATACGCCGATGTTGTTGTCCTCCTTTACCCAATACCAACTATTGAGAAACATTAATAAATCTCAAATGTAAATTATGATATCACCTACCTCTAACGGAATAATACATTTAAATACTTTAATCTTATTTATAGATATGGCAAAAAGATGAAATGACCTCTACAAAATACTATATTTATTAACATATCGCAACTAGCAAGTGTATAAATATTTGGATAGATTTACGGATTACCCGCTGGACTCGACGTCCGGGGGAGGAATAAAAGTTTTAACTGTTACACCGTGCTCGCAATGTTTCAGCAAATTCGCCGGGCTCCGTATATTTGGGAGCGTGTTATTAAGATTACAATGGCCGGGTCAGTCGCTAAACGCCGGTAGGTATTTATATTATAATTACGTGTCGGCCGTCGGGGCGACGGGCCCGCGAGGGGTGCATGCGTAATCCACGTACTATTTTCCATAGCTTTGCATGTTGTCGCATGTTTTAATCATTTCTGTACGCCATTTATTTCGCTGTTAATACTTGCGTGATGTCATAATCAACTAATATTTGATCGCATGTGGAAGAAATGATCTAAAAATAGCAAACCCCACTCGCCTATTTTAAAATTTATGATAAGGAAGAGAACATATTCATATGAATATCATAGTTAATGACAGGTAGATGTAACACATCTGGATTACTTAATACCTAATCTGAAATATTACATAATATGCATACATCATCATCATCATCATCATCAGCCTATTGCAGTCCACTGTTGGACATACATGCATATTAGTGTTTTATTATCATTCATAATTAAATTGTTTTGTCTGGGCGGTATCTTCTTAAAATATTATTCTTTACAAGAAATAAATTAATAATGTATATACATCAAATACTTATAAATCGAGATAAGTGCTTAAAGAGATATTACAATAAAATATAATTCGGGGATTCCCCACTTAAAAAAATATATAACAATACGTCTCTTTTGCAGTCAGGCAAAAAGCAATGTATTATTTAGTACGGCACCCAACATTACGAATACACAACAAAATATTACAGTTCGATCATCTCGAGATCTAGATTCCCAGTCACGATCTTTGTATCTAATATAATTTCCGACGTGACGACGTTACATGGGTATGTTGAGGTCTACAACCCAATAGTACTTCAACAATATACATTGTATATACTGCTCAGAAAATATACATTTTGTTTATTGTACAAAGTTCATGTCTTTGGAATGGAATAAATTGTAATTTCATAAGGTAACAACGGATAGCCTACTCGCCATGTCTATTCGGATGTTGACTAAGACTATTTTTTCCCACACACGACCTCAGAAACTTTATAGTCGTCGTCGGTTATCTAAGTGTTTGAATATATTATGTTACACAGAGGAAACTTATTCGCAATATCAACATAGTCGTCGTAACTAGTCTTTTCGCAATTATGTACAAACTTAAATCTACAAGTAATATAATTCGAAAAAAGTTCTAGATATATATATCTTTTAATACAACATAGTCAATTTTAAAATATGTATATCCGAATTTCACTCCACTCACTTCTGACTTTAAAACCTATTTGTAATTAAGATTGTAATAGATAACAATAGGCAACAAGAAGGATTGCCTTGTCAAACAACAAAGGAGATAGATATTGCTTTACTCTAGTATACTAGTATATAACATAATACTAGTATATAATATAACAACAGAAAAGAGAACATAAATAAACCTATTAATAATAATTAAACGATTTTAATAAAACTATTTTAACGGATTTTATCGCGGTTTATTCAAGTATTAGTAATATCCTGTGATGTCATAAGTAGTTCCATCTGTCATCTCAATCCACCCGTGGCCATGGTAACTGTAAAGCTTCTGAAATGTCGTGATTGTAAAATACTTAAATAAACCGCGACAAAATCCGTTAAAATAGTTTTATTAAAATCGTTTAATTATTATTATTAGGTTTTTTTTTTCTCTATTCTGTTGTTTTAGTATATAAGTATTATGTTATATACTATATAAAATAGTTTTATTACACTGTGTAACATTCGCGTAAACCAAAGAAATAATTAAGTACACGATTGTCAAAAATACACGTGTATTCTAACAAACACCCAAACCACACTAAGGTAATCCACAAAGATAACAAAGCTCAACCTGGATACATTTGCACGTGCATGCGAAACATGGTCCTTCAAGCACGATTTCGCGTTGGCCTCCGTAAAATAAAGATGGTGCAGTAATGCATTTTACATTTTGAAGGATCATTAAATTGCGCATTACGCGGCCCGGGCCCGTCGAGAGGCAATTAAAAAAGAACTGTTAAGACGGTGCTCGTAAACTGAAGTCGTGTTCTCAACTGATTAAAACCAGCTCTAATCTCACAGTATATTTTATTTCGATCGCAATTACTAACTTTTTAACATTTGCTAACATTTGGAAAACATTTCTAATCATCTCGTTTGTAAGTAACGCACCATTGTTACTATAAGAGGAAATAGAGCGTAATGGTTTTATGTATTTGTAGTGTTAAGAACTAGCTATTATAATATATAAATATAATATAAAACTCGCTGAGGTAAAACGTATTAAATGGAAATATAAAATATAATAATATAGTAATACTGTAACCGAAACAATTATATAATTTATAACATTAATGGCGGATGAAAAACGCAACACAAAATTATAAATTCAATACTTTATGTGCGTATTACACGAAATCTAGCATTTTTATACTTTTAATTGGGAAATAAATTTTGTATTACACACAAACGACAACAAACATTACAAATTGTATAACACTAAGTAAAGTGCATAAAAAGTTAAGGCGAGTTAACAATGCTTTCAAAAATAAACTAAACAAAGATGTTGCAGAGACCTCACGGTTGGTGAGGCTGTAAAAATAAGAAACTAGTGTTCGTAAGTGGATTGTGTCTCACAACAACAAGGTTCTCGTGGTCTGCTATGAATTTTTGCGAACTGACAAGGTCAGTACCTCGCCACTGACGACTGTATCATAAATCAGACGTAATTACGGTTTCCAGACTTAGATAAACAATTCGAGTATTATAATTAAGTAATTAAATAAAAGATTTTTTGTTGTATTCAATGACCGTGATGACTAAGAAACGATCCTGTATATTTGAATATCTCAATTTTATAAAAATAAGTATACAAAAGTTAAGAATAAAAATGTTTATTTTATATAGTCATAACTCATTAATATTCAAGTAATTTATTGATTTAAATTGCTTGTCGATTGTGTTAGGTTTAACTTCCCGTAAGATAGAATGAAAATATTTATTTAATCATTTATTGGTTTATTAAGCTTTATTTTACGCTTCTAAGTAACAAAATACCGCCCTCGATCTCCCAAGTACAATGTTACAACGTCGAAATATATTAAGTATGCCGACTTTATCGGCTTTCTGTTGAATGTCAATTTATATCAAATTGAGAGCAGCGTCGCCCTTGGAGAACCTGTAAGCCGGGAGATAGTCTAATGGTCCAGTAGTTGGCACTTAGCAGTCCATTACCCTAAAACGTTAATTGCAAATACATTCGAGTATCTATATTCAATATTGACGTACACTTCACAGTCTATTGACTTCACAAGGAAATGAGGAATATTACTTAATGCTCGCTAGTTTTTTCATTATCACCATCATTACAAGTGCAACTTTGTCTGCGATAATATATGGACTGTTTTAATGCATTTATGATATATATGTTACAGCTTAATAGCCAGTAATTTATTATTTCTAATGGATTTTTGAAAGCATTTTAAACTATTCTAATAGTATGCAGATTCACATTTTTATTCTAATTTAAATTATTATAACAAATTTAGCGAATTTCGTTACGAGCGGATAAGTTTCTTATAATAATAATAATAATCCATATTATAAAGTCCATATTACAAAAAAAAATAACATTATACAAGCAACAAAACACAACAAACACTACAATGAACTTCTTATGAGCATCGCAGGACCATTTTCTGTTTTTTTGAAAGTATGTGCCTATTCAATATACCTATAGGTACTAAGCTTTATTATTATTTAAGCACACAATATGAATTAACCTAATTCATTATATTTAGTCCTTATTTTTACACAAGACTGTGTAAAATATTTTTGACTATCTGTTGTTTTAGATCTCTACGGTTTTAGCCAACTTAACTTCACGACAACTGCTATCTAATCCTTGTCGCGCTTAAACTCATGTAACTTTCTAATAACAAGAGGTAAATAAGTTAACAAGGGCTCTCCATTGAAATGAAATAGCTGTATTATTACCCGTAGAGAAATATCTCTTTATTTTAACACACCTCATAAAATATTAGACTCCATTTGGTAATTGCGGTAAGCGTATTCACTGTCTACACGTCCGCAAACGCCAGTCACGGCCAAACCTAATACGAAATATAAAAATTGTTGAGATCCTTTGTAGGATCTCATAGTGATCCCGCAAAACTCGGCGGCGAACAAAAGAATTATCGCTCATAGTCCGAGTGGGAATTCTCGCATAAAACAGCAGACATTTATGAAATAGCGGCGGCTTGTCATTCGGAGCGTCGGCATCGGGGGCGGGCGGCGATGGCTGTAACTCCATCGCAATAGTGAGCGTACAGACTAAAAATAAACACGACCACAGCGTGCAACGTATCGGCGCGATGGCGAGATAACTTCGCAGCATTCGCCACTGATGCGGCGCCACTCATATTGTGACAAGTGACTGTGCGTCAGCTACACTTAATTAGTCGCGTTAAATTTATCCGACTCGATGACTTTTGATTGGACGCGTTATTTTAACGAGAAAGTGAGCCATTTAACCGAACACTGCCATTGTTGGCGGAAGATATTGTTTCATTCATTTCCATCGCCACCATATAGTTGGCTACAACAATGGCGTCCTTAATGAACGCCACATTAATCACGTGTGACGTTCATTTGGGTGTAATTCGCTCAAAACTGCCACGCGGAGTCGGTTAAGTAATGTTAGCGCTAATAATTACGTGTAGACGACCTCCTTATCTCGTTTGGTGAACGTTTTTTCATACATTCACCGGCGCCGTCATATATACCGCTATCCTTTATCGTGCGTAAAGAACTTTGTGTTGGTTGTTTATGATTATAAAATCTAGTCAATCTAGATATAAAGGAATCATGATTAAGCTTTTTTCTGACTCATAGGTATTGTAGGAATAACAATAAAAAAATTTAATTTAGCTTATACTTCGAAAAGCTCACTCGTTGAAAGTAATCTTGCTTGTAAAGTAAACTAAAATATAACCATTTCGAATTTGCTGAAGAAGAGGGATCACTGGATACTTGTACAAAATTCTGTTTCAGAAATATTTACGTCACATTTGAGTGCGAACCGTTAGTCACCTCGGGGTTATATTGGAAGCGAAGCCTTATGGAACCATGAGATATGGCGGCAAAGCGAATGGCACAGAGTGTAATGCATCTTACTACGCCACGGGAACAAATAGGACTTGAGAATTTTCAGTTTTTTATTATTATTTGAACCATTCGGGGGAAAATGAGAAATCGGAGCCATTTAGACCGACACCCAATTACATCCGTACGATTAAGGATGCGTGCGTTGCTTTCACCTCATGGGCCACCAAAGCGAAAATCATCACATTCAAGTTATCGTGTGAAGGACTGAATCCTCACTGGTCGAGCCAGCCCCACTGGTGTATTTTTAAACAATGACAATATCCCCAACAGTTAACAGACGCTCGAGTTTGTGGGCGGAAAAATAATTTTAATGATATTTAATTTAGATAAGGTGAGCGGAAAGTAGCTACATCGAAGCGAGAAATGAAGCAATGGCGTGGACTCCATCTCGACCAGATTTATAGAACAAAAGGAGAGCGCGGCGAGCCGACGGGGGCAAAACGAAGTGGAAAAAAACCGGCCAAGTGGCGGACTCGCATACGGAGTGTTCCGTACCAACAGAAGCATCATATGAGATGACAAACTTGAATTTGCGGGCGTCTGCATACATTTTGTAATAAAAGAACTACACATATAAGTTTGTAATGTTTTTTTCAGTAATATAATATTAATTTTTAGTATTTGTTGCTACAGCGGCAGCAGAAATACCTATCCATTTCGTCCTCTAACGGTTGAAAAGTCTCGCGGTAGTCTTAGAACACCTAACCGGTACTGCAGTGTTATTTGAGCTAGGCAAATCGCAGATCGAGTTGGTATTAGTCCCTACTCTGATGATGTCGGAGTGTGCGTTGTCGAAAGAGTACGCTGTTGTCTGACTTGACGTGTGTCTGGTGATGTCAACTGTCAAGCTATCATGTTCTTAGAGTACAGCTTGGTGGCAGACACGGTAGTCTATCTTAGTAATAGGATTCTGGATTTACCCTAAAACACCATTCAAGGGTACGGAACCCTAAAACACCATTCAAACGCAGCTTTCATATTTAACAAACACAATGTATAAACATTTCGCAAATTACGATACTTACGTGTAGTGCGCTTTTACGTTCGTAACACTTTTCAATTTAGTCCCATTATTTTATTTCGTTCACAAAAACAAATCAGAACATTTCATGGAGCTGTTATATAACCACTAGTGGCATGCGCTGAAGCAAAAACTTTCGCTCAAATGATACTGCTATAAAGTAGCAGTTCTGACGTTTTTCCTTCGGTTTGTAAGTTTCCGATGGCCCGCTGGAAGAGGAGAGAACATCATCATTATGCCGATGTCTATAGCGAACTAAAAGCCCCGACTGCCTATACGATAAATATGTATTAGAATAGCAAAGTTTATCAATAACTGAAGAAAAGCATTTCAACTCCTTCATGCTAGAACTTCCTAATCGATATCAATTCAGTATCTACTATATAATTGATGACACAAAATGTATGTTTAGTGTATTATTATGCCACGACACCTACTTGTTATTTATAGTGTTATGCCTTTTATTATCAATTTATTACTTCACAAACAAAAAATACCACTGAATAATATTGCCGAACACGTTGTATTTTCAAATATTTACGACTACCATTAAACAAACTATTCAGATAGTAAGAAGCATGTCAATGACAAATTTGCAATGTGACATCTCCACGCGGCATTAAGAAGACATTAGGAATGAGGTGGAACAAAGGGTCCATTATTTAACGATATATCACGCCTACAGTAATATCCAGAGGATATCTAAATTTTACAGTCTAGACCAAGTCACTTGTATGTGATAGCCATATTTTAGCTGCAAATGGCCCACCCAGTTCGCTCGGATTGTATGTACAATCGTATTTATTCAGTATGGACACTTCGTACATAGAAATTCTTAATATATGGCAATGGTTTATCTGGAATTAATTTTGTTACAGACAAATAATATGGCTTCTCTGCAATAAGCAAATTTAGACATACCTCACTTTCCGAACGATGTAGGTTACTCTCGTTATTATTCGGATCACATCAATCATCACGAAGACCTACACAGTACACACCCCTACCGAGCATAGTTCTCTCATAGGTGAGTGACTCCAATCGCTATGACTTCGATAGGGACCAATACGAAAAGTCCTTTACAAGAATCTACAGATACAGATGACGATTTCTGTACAGGTACCGAAATCATCACTCTTAGCCTTTATAGGATCACTGCTAGATAAAGACCTCTTCGATGGAAGCCAAGAACGCCTACCTTCATAACCTCATTTACCCAGCTATTACATCAAAATGTACCCGCCCGATATACAAGAGCAGTTAGTTCGAAAACATGATAAATAATAATATAACATGGAAATTAGTTTGCGATATTAATTTAGTAATTATCGTGTGCGGAACATCGGTTTGTCGCCGGACAATTTGGCGGGGCTGATGGACACCGCAGCCGAAAACTATGCATTTTATGTGACATCAATCGATGCGCGGTCGGGCGGCACGTGTGCCGGCTGTTTATGTACCGCAGGACCCGCCAACTTTTGCACCTCTGCCAAATACCGACCCCTCGCATCATTTTAAGTGCCTTTTAGGACCTCCCGGGAGATGTATTAGAATGTATGAGGTACAACTCGCTAATATAATGAGCGCGTTGAGCCCCATACATCCCGGCATAATGATACAATTCAGGCGCTAACTTGACCCTAAGCTGTTACCGTGTTTCGTACAATTCATTGCGATATAAACGAGTAAATCTTTATTTAGCACCTACACAGTTGAACACACCAACAATATATATAAACACTGACCTTCCTTTGAACCAAGACGGAATGAAAGCAGATGATATCAAAATAGCACACTTGGAAACGATAAGGTCGGGTTGCGAACTTGTAAAGATCCGAGATAAGTTGGTGTAGCGACTTAGCAATGCGTTTATCTGATAGAAGATTACGGTTAGTCCTTTCTTAGTTGATCACTGCGCTACACAACAATAGTTTCTTTAAAATTTCAGGTTTATGTTTTGTCTTAACTCCTACATTTTAGCCTTATGTATGAGCGAATACTAATAATAAAATAAGTATCATTTTGTGAGAGAATTACTCATTTGAATATAAATTGTTCAACGAGAATTCTAGGTAAAATTCAATCAGTGACAAAAATAACGTAGGAGGTTCAAGTTTATTTGCTATAAGTAAATAACATTGCACATAGAAATCATATCGCGTGAAGTTCAGATAGCTATTTTTAGTTCTCCAACTAATTATAAAGTAAAACGTGTAGATATCTCACGTTATTATAATGTTCTGGAAGAATTGTGATAACAGCGAGATAAGTGTGACGCATGGAACGTAATTAGCGTGTAACGAAGGCGTACAGGCACATGCGAGGGTGTTGGAGAACATGAGCGAACGAGCTGAGGGGACCGCGTAAGGTCGCGTTACACCGTTTGAAAGTGAGATGCGAAGCGCCAGGAGAGCAACAAATTAAGTCCCAGTGGGGTAGGCCTCCCCCCGCCGCGCTGAGAGCCCGCCCGCGATAACGTCTCGCCGAAGGGAAAACTCGAATATTTTCAGATTACATAACCGAATTCGCCGAATGAAAGTTAGTGGAAACGCCATAACAATTATTTGAAAACGGTGACGACGTATAAAGCTCTCTTCAATCTTTGCAGCGAATTCGAATCCGGCAAACAGCGCCGGAGAGGTATCTTAACAACTTAAAACTATCTAGATTTTCAAGTGGCAATTATTTTTCTCGTTCATATTTGTAGTTTGATCATAGCTAAACTATTAGACTACATAATATAGGAGAGTAGCGTATAAACCTTGAAAGTTAACTAGCCATATCGCTCAAAGCTCTCTTGTCCTCGGATACTGCGACTATCGTCTTTACTTTGACTCTTGTACATTTTATACATATCCTTAGAAAGACTTTAGTCTAATATCCCACGGACAAGTTTAATATTTCTTCTTCTTGCAAAGTTATTCCAATTATTGTTTCTTTTTTCTTTTATTTTTAAGCAAGCAGGTTCATAATCATAATAGACAGTTTACCATTCTAGCGGCTCTCTGGCTGTATTCCTTTATAATATAAAAGTCTATTAGGTAAGTATCATAAAATTCCAAGTAAATCAGGTAAACTCAAGAAGCATAATGACGTAATAAGGCGTAACATGCGCACATTTTATGTTATACTTCGATCAAGACATATGTAAAAACCACAATAATCTTCACTAAGTAGTTTTTAAGTGATGATTTGTATGCTACGCTGAAATTGACATTGAAAAATATCAACTTGCAGTTGAGACCTAAGAGGCCTTTGTAAGGATTCTTCATATAGTTTTTCTACATATTTTGAAAAATTTTGACAAAACAGAAAATCGTTTCTAGCATCAACCATTTTAAAAATCCAGACATCAATAATAGAATCGTCTGGAGCTAACGTATAATTTAAGAACATTCATGCACTGGGCCTATAATCAAGAATTTAATTAAGGCACCAAAGCTAAACGTATCACATTATTCGGCCAATGATCCGCTTTGGCAGCTAAAGTTAGTCAACCTTAGCGAAATGTACTTAGTGGCTCCGAGCTACGTAGCTGCAACACTTAGTTAAAATTAAGAATCAGCGATGCGGCGCTCACGGCACGGCAACACGCCTATAATCATTTAACTTATTTTATTTATCTACGTTAACCCGTTGCATATTCGTACGCTTCGCTGGTTATAAATAATAAAACGTATCGTTTATTTCACTGACGTACATTATTTTTTATCTCAATACCAAATTTCATTTGAATTCATATGAGTGGATATATTTTTTCATTTATTATGTTCATAGAATGGGTGATAAAGAGATGTACCTATCTTCTACTTCTACTTTATCTAATCACGAATAGTTCTCCGTGTCTACCATTTTGAGAGCAAATCTGATTCTGTTCTCATCTGATTGATACTTACTCGTGCTTTTTTAGAATCATAACTCTGTAATAATTTTTAACTTTTAAATTTCCCCGGTTTCATCTGGATAAAATATATCCATAGGCAATAATTATATTAATACTAGCTGCGCCCCGCGGTTTCACCCACGTAACTTTCGATCCCGTGGGAATATCGGGGTGAAAAATAGATGTTGGCCGATTCTCAGACCTACTCAATATGCTCACAAAATTTCATGAGAATCGGTCAAGATGTTTCGGAGGAGTACCCGCGTAACTTTCGATCCCGTAGGAATATCGGGATGAAAAATAGATGTTGGCCGATTCTCAGTCCTACTCAATATGCTCACAAAATTTCATGAGAATCGGTCTAGCCGTTTCGGAGGAGTATGGCAACG
>LUGF01038400.1:211482-225232 GCA_001625245.1 Calycopis cecrops | reverse complement strand
CTGTTCTCATCTGATTGATACTTACTCGTGCTTTTTTAGAATCATAACTCTGTAATAATTTTTAACTTTTAAATCTATTTCCCCGGTTTCATCTGGATAAAATATATCCATAGGCAATAATTATATTAATATGGATAAAAAGTAGGTAGAGATATATAAAGAATAACAAACATACATACAAACATTTACATTTGAAATAGTAAGATAAGGATATTAACTCTATAGCTACTAATGTTATTATGGAGTACAAAATGTTTTGACTTTCGACTATGATATATTACAATTACATTAACTGCCGTATCAAAAATATACAACGATTAAATAACAAGAAAAATGTTAATTATTAATATAATTTTAAATCTGAGCTATAATAATTCATTATTCATTTACTTATCAAATATAATACCTAGAATTTACATTGTATAAATGTTGGTTTACGCTTTCTGTTCATAACACGAGTACCTCCATTGTTAAATTTATCCAATATCTTGATAAGCTCCTGATAGGCTTGGCTTCCTTTAATGTTTGTACGCTACTTAATAACCTGGCAGAGCTTAAACAAGCAAGGCATCATCTACCGTAATGGACGATTTAGTAAAGCCTCTTTGCTACGAAGTTTTATCTATTTATCGCTTATCAACAAGAGTTAAATTAACTATTATTTGTTTCATAATATTAAAAGTATACCTCTATCGTTCTAAAATTATGAATATATATCAACTATATTATTTTTAGGCACACCTACCTTATACTAAATGGCAAACATATACAAATTAATTACCGATAAAATTACAAGAGATCCAGTTGGCCACTTTTGGGTCCGTTGTAAATGAGATTTCATTCATTATATTTAGAAAACGAAGAATAGAAAAGTCGCAAATAGAATTATAAGATTAAAATCGATCTCTACAAACATTAACGTAGAAACGAATCAATAAAAGCTTAACGAAAATCAAGTAGATACATTTATCATATCCAAGACCTAATAATGTAAATCCGAAAAAGACGACATAATATCAAAGTTATAAAATTATTATAGCAGTTAATTATAATAAAAAGGAACAACACACGATACAGTTAATAGTGAACCTAAAAAGAGGAAGAAATCTGCCAATAGCAGCGCTTAAGCGAGGGTATAAAATTAAATGGGTAGAAGGCGTTTTTACAAGTTTATCGAGCGTTCCACATCGGGCAGACGTCTAATGGGCTAGCAGGCGCCGAACGCGCTGCCTGTCTGTCTCGGCGCCTAGTGATGTGCTACATCAGACCGTACCGAATCTAGACCTCACAATACTCCCAGTCCCCATTAGATAAAACATATCCTACAAATATATTCTTTTTATGATTTATAGTCGAACGAAAACAGTTTTAATACGCTTTTGGTGACTAAACCTCCACACAATAGTGGCTATTTAAATGAGTGTCAACTACTTTTCGGCACCCTACTTCCAATGGGCCACACAAAAATTGAAAATTTATGCGAATGAGAAGAACCACCCCAGTCGTGTCGGCTCGAGCTATGACTATCGTACTTACAGCACACGACGAAAAGTGCACTTTACATTCGGTTTATTCCTAAATGCTGTAAAAGATTAGCTTTTCGATAATAATGAGGTCTACGATTGGAACAGCGTATAGAGAACAAAGAACTGAATGGTTAGAGAGCGGCGCGGTTGGCTGGCCCTGGCCCAACTTTTTATGCGGATTTATCGACTCAAATTAATCGTGTAAGTAGTGAGCCGACAAAGGAGGCTTGCGTTCAACTATATACAGTTCCACTGATTCTGCACTTTCACAATCTGACTTACATTCTTACACCGCGCGCAACAATTTCGCACTATAACTACGTGTTAAAAAGTGACTATAGAATAAAAAGTCAAAAATATGATAAATCAATTTACACGGGGTTGTAGTTCCCACTAGTGTTGAAAAAGCTGCAAAATTAGCTAGTTAACCTGTGTTGGGTCTGGGGTAGAGATTTATATTTGGAATAAGCTTTATCTTTGTACTCATTGCTTTGTAATATAAAGAAAGGAAGACAAAGTTTAATAAGAAAGATAATATTCATATCATTCATTAAAAAATGTAACTTGATTTTAGTGTAATTAGTTAAAATAAAAATGACGTTAACCGAAGCTTGATTAAATGATGTACATCCGTCTAGTTTTAATTTGCATGGCGAGTGCATGTTTTGAAAGCGCTGTCGTGTGCAACTGGGTCTCTGGAACGAGACGTCAGCCCACGATGTCATTTGCGCCTCCCACTACAATGAATGACACGTCGGAAATGAGATGGGATTGGCCTATCTCCCTAGGAAGGTTTGCGAATCAATTACGTACTATAACATATTATATGTATATGTAGCTAGTTTTTTAAATTTACATTTATGCGTTTCTAAGGATTGAATAGACAAAAATCTATACCAATCAAACTATTATATTCCGGTATGAAAATAATGTATTTCACCAGGTAATATTTTTATATTGGTGTACCAATTTTTTTCAGAAACATTATATCCCTCGCTCTTGTGTGATTGTATACCTAATATTCAAACGTCCATACATCCATTAAAAGTATTATAACACAAGGTTGATAAAATACAAAGCATGAACACTTAGGTACATTTTTTCGCTATTTAACTAGTTTGAAAAAAGTATTTTCCTATACTTGTCGTAAACTTTTTTTTTTTAATAGTTTGCCTCTCGCTTTATCAACCTTGTATATTATATTTTATGGATGTATAAGTATAAAAAACGCATATTATATATAAGTATTGTATTATTACATTATATTATAACTCGGAATTTCGACGTTTCAGCTACTTTATTGCGATATGACCGCTGGTACTACAGCTAGCTTGATAATAATATAAACGAAATAATAATAATTACACTTTCATAATAATGAATAAATTTATTTTGTAACTAAAGAAAATGAAATATGAAATTGAAATTTTACCTATCACAAGTAATTCCATTACATGAGCTAGCTACATGTTGTTGCCATCAAACAATTGATGTTCAATTATGAATGAAATGTAATAAAACCTATTAAGGACAATTTGTAGAGCTCAATAATAGATTGAGTAATCGGTTATTGAATTTAAATTTAAGTAACACAAGACATGCTTCGTTGCATCACTTTCATCGGCAGCCAGAGAAAGTCCAATGCTAGACATAGGGCTCCCCAGGTGGGAGGTTGCCCAACACTTGCCATTTCATCTTGCTAACTTTCTGAACAAATTCCCGAAAGTTCGTTTACTCTTTCTTTCATGGTCACCGATTTTGGACCATTCTATCTCATAATATATCGTTCAGTGAGCTCAATTAAATGGATTTCTTGTCTAACCCCAAGTAAGTGAGCCAATAAGATTATTCCGTAAAACTACAATAACTGCAACAATGCAAACAAAGCAAATCTTACATACTCTATGTACCTACTCAGTCTACTAACGCTACTCTATCTAACGAAGCATGTCTCTATATACCTTAGCGAAGATACTCCGGAAAACAGAAAAAAAGGAAACAAGATTAAAAAGGGGAGGGGGATCGATGGCTCTGGCGCATTTTAGTTCTATAATTTTAATAGGTAATATATATTAAAGCACCCAAAGTCACTATCATATCAAGACAAAACCAATGACACCTCATACTGTAAAATCATTCAAGCCATACAGACACACACATACACACACGCGCTCCAAAAACATTATCCTAAAGCTGACGCAGTCAAGCAGATGCAAAAAGCAAACGCCAACCATTTAACGCAAGATGGATAATGCATATCATTTCTTTTGTTCAACTTTTATTCATAATCCTTCAGCATGAAAGAGTTTATTCTAATAAGAACATTGCAGTATAATATTTTTGAGGCAGCACTGTAAACTTTATTTCTTTACGAGCTATGTTGTATGAGATATGGTAAAAACAGTTCGTGCAGGCAGGCTAATAACACATCAACAGTATAATTTCAAAATAAGTGATTTAATTATATTTCAAGTTCGTAATTTTGGTTGCATTACATATTTTTGCATATGACTTTTCATTTTGAACAAGTAAGCAGTCGAAGCCTTTTGGAGTCTACTGAAGTGCGAAGCCCAGATTCAAAAATGCTATTAGCCCAGCTGCTAGAGGAAAATGATTTACTGTAATTAGGTCCAGCAAATTATGCGCAAAAATGGGTTGGTCTGTTCACACACAATGAGAGAAAATTTAGTGTGTCATTTTTGGAGTTGCGGAAGACTGTTTAAAAAATGGTTTTATAGGTAAAAAACTGTTTTTTTAAGATAACTAAAAAACAACAAAAAATAGCGATTTAAAATTTTTATCCTTTTAAAGTGATCATAATGTGGTCATTTTGCGACCTTAAACTTCAAAATCGGTCAACAAATTGTTTAAATAATTGCAAAAAACCATCAAAAACACGCAAGTTTTTAAATATTTTTATTTTTTTTATAAAATTCTTGTACGCTTGTAACTGTGCATAAATATTCCTTTTAACAACTTACACGTATTATAATTTTTTTTTTGAAAAATTTTTACAACTTTTTGAGTTATTGACAATAAACCCTAAAAAAAAAGAAAAAGTAAAGTAAAAATTTATAACCTTCCCGTGGTTGTAGATATGTCTTATTGGTGTTTATTTTTGCGCATTGGCTTATATTTTATGAATATGAAAAGTATTGTTCCAATTACGATCGTTATCGTCTTTAAAATGGCCTCCGAAAAATGGCCCATTTTTGGTCCGCACGTATTCGCATTTTGCCAAGGGGCAATTTTTCGTATCGATGTGAAAATTTATATTTGAGTTCCGACGATTTTTAAACTATTTTTTAAAAAAAAATTCAAGCTTTATCTCTATTGGGGGCGAAGATATTTTTTTTTTTAATAAAAATCATAATTTGTTTAATTATGAATATTAAGGATCGAAACTCAGGCTACCTCTAGTACGATACTTAAACTCTGCTAAAAAAGATTATTCACTAGAAAAAGTGTTTCCAGCAGTTGTTAATTAGCACATTTATTTATTCGAATTGTTCAGTTAATTTGTTATAAAAAAATTTACAAAAAAAAACTCTCTTTTTTTTCCTATAATTAAAAATACGCATTGTTTGTTGTCTTTTAGTTTCCTCTAGCAACTGGGCTATAGTACGATAGGTACTTAAACTCTGCTATAAAAATATTATTCACCAGAAAAAGTGTTTCCAGAAATTGTTAATTGACGTGTGTGACGTCATCACTGAAAAGTTTCAAATCGGCTCGCGGCCGAAAATTCTTCATATCTCACTCAAATTTAGGTCTTTTTTGATCATTTTTTTTTAATCTGGGGTAGCGCGCGAAAATAATAACAACTAGCACATTTATTTATTCGAATCGTTCAATGATTTTTTTATAAACAATTTACAAAAAAAAATGTCTCTTTTTTTTGACTATAATGAAAAATACGCATTTTTTTTCTTTTTTGGAACAATACTTTTCATATTCATAAAATATAAGCCAATGCGCAAAAATAAACACCAATAAAACATATCTACAACCACGGGAAGGTTATAAATTTTTACTTTACTTTTTCTTTTTTTTTTAGCGTTTATTGTCAATAACTCAAAAAGTTGTAAAAAAATTTCAAAAAAAAAATTATCGTACGTGTAAGTTATTAAAAGGAATATTTATGCACAGTTACAAGCTTACAAGAACATTTAAAAAAAAACAAAAATATTTAAAAACTTGCGTGTTTTTGATGGTTTTTTGCAATTATTTAAACAATTTGTTGACCGATTTTGAAGTTTAAGGTCGCAAAATGACCACATTATGATCACTTTAAAAGGATAAAAATTTTAAATCGATATTGTTTGTTGTTTTTTAGTTATCTTAAAAAAACTGTTTTTACCTATAAAACCATTTTTTAAACAGTCTTCCGCAACTCCAAAAATGACACACTAAATTTTCTCTCATTGTGTGTGAACAGACCAACCCATTTTTGCGCATAATTTGCTGGACCTAATTACAGTAAATTTTAAGCCTTATTTGCCTCTAGCAGCTGGGCTATATGCAGATGGCGCTCCTTACCACCACTACCCCACCAGAAAGTCACAAGCGGGAAAACCGACAGCATAATCATTTACATAGCGGCTGTATATCGTGAGTGAGAGATACCTCCCGGTTCATGGCAGCCTGGTATCGCCAGGTATTATGTATCGACTCTCATATGATAAAAATACGAGAGTATCGATTGAGCGCTGAACGTTGGCCTCTTCCAATGAACTCCACAGCGATTTCCATCTACCCACAACCCACTTCAACCCACGCCACATTAAGGATAAAATTAAACAATCAAAATCCAGCTCTCGATCTCTGCGGTCTTGAATAAAAAGGGTAATTTACGAAATATATTCGGGCAAAATTGCTTTTCTAAAACTTTTAACATTGCAGAGGAAAAGCAATGTTTCTGGGTGAGCGAAGTGATTCCGAGGCGCTTACTCTGGCGCCCGCTCAGGGACTGCATAATACATTGTAGCGAATGCACCACAGTTTGATCCCCTTCTAGACAAGGTAAGTACGACTGGAAACTTCTCTCGATGTTCACTTTCTTTACGGAACCAAAACGTGCAAGTCTTTATGGTCCCAATGTAAATTGACAAAGTTTTCGGGATGTCATCTCTTTGTCTTCTTACACGGAAATATCGGTAGCGTTCAATTATTTATGACTAATCGCTTCGGAAACTGGGAAACTTAACTTCGGGGGAAATATAAATCTTTTATGCCGTCACAAAGGAAACGAATTATGAAATATATGATTGTTATAGACTACCACTTTCTATACTTTTGTTATACGAGTTATATAAACTTACGTGGAACAAGTTTCATATTAGCTATAGTTTGCTCTTTTGTCTATAACAATTACCTACATCTTTGTTAAATAAAATATCGTAATGTAAATATGTTTTGGTATATCTTACTAATTAAGTAATCAAGACGAGTATTTTTTTGTTAGATGACAGCTATAACTACTGCCTATCGGGCAGTTTGTCAGGTTCCGAGGGTCCATTGGAGGAGGAGGAGGGAAGGAGGGCAATACATGTATATAAAAATGATGTGGATGTCTATGGCAGGTAGTAGTCACCACAAGGATTGCGCCTTTACAGGACAAAGATGTTAAAATGTGTAAGTAGGTACATAATATGTAGGTAAGTTATTTTTTCCCCCCTAAAAAAGAACGGAATTAGATGAAAAAATATATAGAATGAGAATGAGAACAGGTATACTAGATTACAATTTGAAATTTTTATCCCGAAAAATGAATGTTTCTCTCTTTTTTACTCGGATGAAACCGCGAGCAGCTAGTTAATTTATAATATATTTAAGTGAACAAATCGGCTATTTTCCTCCAAATGTACAATATTACTTGAACGTTGGGCTCGTAATGTAGAGTACTAAGTTTCATTTATCACGCTAGGGAAACATAATAACAGAAAAAAGGCAATACTTAAGGAAATTCACGCGCTAACATTTTTTTTTTGCTTTTTCATTTGTAAGAATTTTCTTATTCTAAGTGGGTGTAAGAGACGATCGTCTGTCTTAACATTAATTAATAGAAGCCTATGTATGTACAATAGCAGGACCAATAAATATTAATGATGATAGTGAAAGTAGAATGAATTTTTATAGTAAAGCTTTTATATTGTGTTTATGGTAGTCGATAACCCTCAGAAGGATCCAGCTGTTCATTCGTCCCTTTATACAAAAGAAAATATCATCGTTTGAGAACTTGAAAAGGTCGCGCGGCCGCCCATGCGCTGCGAGCGCTTGACGACTCCCGCGCAATACTCTTAAACTGAACGTCGCTTCGCTGCCGGCCGACATGCATCCTAACAACTCACGATGGTCGCTCACATAAATCATAACACATCCTACAGTCCTATAGCGACATTATTCAATTGTTACACTTGATGGCAAAGGAACAAATATACAATACGCTGATAATGAAAATTCTACTGTCTAGGAAATGCCACGTGCTACCTGCATCGCGAGAAATCCATACGATAAAATCACATTTAAATACAACATAAATAATGAATTTGCATCAATAGTACAGAAAAAACTACTAAACGAACCACGCAATAGTACACTTTCATTTTGTACTCTGAATAAAGTAGAGAATATTGGTAAAATATTACAGTAACTGTGTGTACCGTTTCCATTGTACCCTAAACTGAAAACAAGTTTTCTAGACGCAACACTGTAACACATTGTCTCTACGTGTAACTCTATTTCCATCGTTACGAACGCTACAACTATTGGTATTATGAAAAATGGCTACTACTACTAATTTTTTTGGCATCTAACGTATTCGGTTGGTCAGGCGTATAATATACGTACTTATAAGGCTAGACTAGATTTATTCCAGATACAATCAATAAATGAAAGACATAACAAAATTGATTTAATATTTTTGTATAAATTAATGAATAACCACATTGATTGTTCTGCTTTGTTAGCTCAATTTAAACTTAGAGTACCCTACAGATACCCAAGAAAACCCATAACTCCTTTTGCCCCCCCTTTTCGTAGAACTGTTTTAGGTTGTAATTCTCCGGTACCCAGAATGTGCAGACTCTTTAACGAAATAAGTGACTCAATGGATATATTTGGAATTAGTCCAAACAAATTTAAAAAAAGTATTTAGAAGTTATTAGCTCGGTTAAAATTTAAGAAATAAATTGTTAGATTGTGAGATTAAGTTAAGACTCTAAATATATTTGCATGCGGTGCTTTCCTTAAATAGTTAGTGCACTTAGCATATTAAACATAGCAAGTAAGTAGTTGTTAAGTATTAGTGTAACAATACATTGGAAAGTCTAAATAAATAAATAAATAATAAAAAAAATAAGAATTTAAATTTGACGTAGAGCGAAACCAGCGTGAAGATGAAGGGCTGATTCGACTTTTAAAACCCAAATAATATTTGATTCCAGATATTAAAGAGACCTACAATGTAAAATATACCTAACTTTAGTATATAGTTAATGTAGTGAAATACCTAGTGATTTGTCTTATGAAAACGAGCAACTCTTTTTGTAAAAACTATATTTTAACTTTAAAAACATTTTAGCAATAATATATCTTAATATTATATATTTTTCTTGTGTATTTCACTGAACTCTTAAACGACTGGACCGATTTTGACGAAATTTTTTGTGTGTTGAAGGGGATTAGATAATGGTTTTGGTTTGATTCACAAACATATCGGGCAGCGAATAACAATATAAAATACAAATAGCCATAAAACAAGTATTTATTATACGATGTCGTTTTATTATATCACCCAGTTTCTGAAATATTAAATATTTAGGGGAATAGTTTAAATGCTTGTATTTATTCCTTTAGATATGGCGCATGCAGCCAGACAGACGGTAAGGGTCCTATTGGCTACCTAGCTCTAAAAAGAATCTAATTTAAATATTGAAGGTTACATTCCTATATTTGTTATTTATGAGGATATTTTTGTCGAGCGCCGTGTAAAACTATCGAAAGATAACCGACTCAAGTGTTGGTCGGGTGCCAAAAAAAATATATACATTGGGGCACTGCACGAGAACATAGCATTCTATTTTGATTGTATATCAACAATATTATGATATGGCTTCAATTATGTTGCGTTGTATAATAAGTAAATAAAATATGATTACATATTGTATGATATTATTCAAGTTGTCTAATAGATGTTTATCGCTGATGTAATAGCTAATTGGATTATGTTTTTTATTTACAGTAATTTACAGAAATAATATTTAATATCATTTTGTAAAGTAGTCATTGTAATATCAGATAAGTGAGTAAAATGTTGAGTTAACCTTAAAGTATGTACAATACGCTATATTCGAAATCATTTACACTGGCCTATCATGAAATGGTTGGAACCAAATCCTATAGATGCATTTCAGTAAACGCTCTCATATTTTTCATCACTACAATGTTTTTGTAGTTGAAAGACGACTCTACAAAGGATTTATAGTTGAGATGAAACGAAGAGCCAGCAATCCGGTATTCGGGCTATGCGATCGCATACTGGAATTTTAGAAAAATACGAATATTTAAAACAACATATCTAGTGGAATTATACATGTTCAGTTAATGCGTAATTGCGTATAACATATATAAAGATATCCAGTATCCCGCTAAACAACTATCCGTTTCATTTTTAATCTATAGACTATGACTAAATGGTCACTATTCGGCTAAAGCTTTTACTGGTCTGTCGCTTAGGGAAATGCCTCATCTCATACACGGTTGTTTTCAATATTATATCTATCCATGCATTTGGCTCAGCACTGGAGGTAGAATTTTGACATATTATGTATGAAACTTCTCGTTTCTTCTATATCCAGATACCTAATTCATCGATAGATAGGTAATTTAATAGCACTATCAGGCAAACATCACCAGTGCTTAATATTCTACAAGAAAAATAATAATCATACTCACAGCTATGGGAGCTTTCTAAAAGTATTTGTATGACTCCGAGCCAAAATCTGAAACAACAAGAAAACACAATGTTACCAAAAAGTTTCCGTGTAACGAACAAAATGTAACGAGCAAAACATTTAGCGGGTAGTGTTAAGTCGGCGGCGAAGGTCAATTCTTAAGCGATATCATTTAAGTTTGCTAAGCACACATTGCGCGCGAATATAAAACTAAACCAATTACAAGTTTTCCAATATGCCCGGCGAATTATACCAATGTTGAAGTCGGGATGGCCCCGGCTTCTTCTAGTTCGACTCGCATTGAAGTTTGGAACGCACCCCCGTTTATGAGCACACAGTACACAAATTAGGCGGGATCATTTATCACCGGAATGTGATCCCCGAAATTACTATCATTTTTCACAATGCCAACAAACCGGGGACGCGGAGTATATTGTTTTTAATTAATGATGCCGAGTCATTGTCAAGTTTATGGTATCAATCAAAATATCCCTATCTTAAATTATTATCTAAATTAGTGTACAGGAAATACGTGATTCTGATTGAGGTCATTGATATTAAAATACTTTATTTATTTTTATTAACCACGAAATTTTGTTAAGCTTTTACTACAATTAACAATCGAATAGTCTGTTTCAAATTTTGTTTTGTTAAAATTGTTATAGCAGTCTGTTTGGCTAGACTGTCGTATTGCTTCAACATGGTCAGTCTATTGACGTGAAGAGTTTCTTATTTATTATAAAGATAATGATTTCTGTCACCACGCCACTTCGTCTATCAAGAGTACCTACTAATACCTAAAATAATAAATAACTAATCATCATTTGCTATGCAATTAATGATTAAACATCAAACATTAATGAGCCAATATCTGCATCGCGAAAACGCTAAACAGTGCGCGCAGTGTTTACTGTGCAATCAGTTAGCTATTCTAGTTGCATAATCCGCTTTTGCAGCGCCGAGCGAAAAAGCAGCGTTTAAAAACTCCATTAGAGGGCGGCATTCGTTTCGCCGTGTCACAATACGCGCTAACCGACGAAACGAGGGCGTCGGAGCTGGTTACGGAAATAAAAGCCGTTATTATGAGTAGATGAGTGCGGGCGGAGTCAGGTAAACATAGCTATTTGCATTACACGCCCGTTTCGTGGGCGCGATTTGTGACATCCGCTGCTCGTCCGCGCTGTAAGCAGAGCTAACTTTCAAACAATTTCAGGGTTTTAATTTTGTTAAGAATTCTGCATACGTTAATATGACTTAATCGCTGATTCCTAGTATACATTTAAGATCAAAATGGTCACTCATATATTATGGCTTGAAAAAGTAATTTGAAATCGTCTATGAAAGCTCAAAAACCATACGTAAATCCTCACACATCCATTACTGGCATATTTTGTCATATTCGAGTATCTTGCGGGTTACACACCTTAGTTATATTATAACTTTTATCTACTATTTACATTACGCACAGTAATTCTAAGACCAACAACACAAACCTTTAAAAGTTGTGTTTTTTTTAATATTAAATCCACAGACGAATCTCAGAATGCTAAAAAGCCGTCCTGACTTGTAAGTAACGCTTGCCTCTGTAATTCTGTGAGTTCAAAGTAATTTCAGAATGTAAAGATTTATTGAAGACTGCGTGTCCTTAAAACACGATTGGGGTGCGTGTCACGTCGTTCCTAAAAAACTTAACAAAAGTACGACATAAGCACGTGCGCACCCGAACTTCCCAAAACTTCCCCGAGGGCTAGTTGACCTTATTTCCGAGGCGCCCTGAGAACTAAGGTATTTCAGGGCTCCTGGGAATTCGTCTGCGCTTCAAGGCTGGTAATTTGATGTGACACTTTCGAGATTTTTTCATGTTCATGAGATCGTTCGGGGACCGGGGGCGGATTAGGCCACGCACGGCCTCAGCCAGGGCGACGACGCGTCAGATTAATGTCGCGAGCTTCGCGCCACATTTAAAATGTCACGTCCCTTTTTTCCAGTCAACAAAGTTAGAGACCGAGACAATACAACCCTACTAATTGCTTTTATTGAAGCCGTAAGGAATTATAAACGAAAGACACATGTCCAGAAGAGAGGTTTTCCATCGAATCAATATGCATTACCATAATACAGCCAATATACAAACAGCGCGTTGGAAAAAAGGCAAAGTCGTAAAAGTGGCGCCCACCAATCACCAAATAAGGCCGGCGCGGCACCAATGAGCCGCGCGTCGTCGTCCTTGACTCCCAGCCAAATGACATAAGTTGGCCCATGGGCGCGTGTTCTTAACAAATCGATAAACAAGACGGAATGAGTACACAGACCGAATCATCAAATCGCCCAACCCACGTTTGGCCATTAAGCCTCCCGATTCAGACCAATACGATAAACTTTGGCACACACCTTTTCTCTTAACAATTGTTCGACATTTGTGTTTTTTTTTCAAATGGAAATAGCATTATAATAAAGCCGTATAACGGTGTTTCACACACACACGCACATGACACGAGTCGAGTACAACATGTATCTAATCACAATAAAATGTAACAATTACATTTATTTATACACCGGCAGTAAGTCACAACACAGACATTGCATGCATAATAGCTGTCAGCGTGCTCAAGTTCATTGGCAAGAGCCCACGTGCTCGTCGCTGTAATAAGGTGATTGACTTTACCTACGCGACATATAAGGTGGCAATTACTCCACATTGTCATACACGTTTTAATTAGTATAAGCTCTTTACGTCGATGCGTTTTTATTCATTCTAAGCCGTTCTTAAATACATAGTAATATATAAAATCTCGTGTCACGGAGTTTGTGGTTGAACTGCTGCGAAACGGATCGAATGATTACAATGAAATTGTCTTTGTGTATTCAATAGGTATGAGAATATAAGTATAATATAGATATTTTATTTTCATTCGGATATTTCGACGGAATCTAAACTTACGCGGGTGTAATTGCGGCATAAAAAGTGAATAGAAAATGTTCTTCTAACCAAAATATTTACGCTTAGTTTGATATAATTTCCTCGCATACATCAAGCCATCACATACCCTCGCATACATCGCATACATACAAGTCATACACAAGTATGACTTCTCTCTGCCTACCTCATTAGGGTACTGGTGTGAATATTTTCTTGTTAAGTACGAGTAACAATAGAGTAAGTCCATATATAATAGTGGTTGTGGATGGTCTTACTCTATTGTTACTGGTAAGGTGTACCCCGGTAAGGTGACCAAAACCTCCGTTTAAGGATGTAAATAATAAGCCATA
>LUGF01038400.1:179763-210521 GCA_001625245.1 Calycopis cecrops | reverse complement strand
TCGTAATTTCATTTCGAAAATCAGTCTTTTCGAAAACATGAGTTCCAAATATACCTTTTTCTTCGTAAATAATAATAATTTTCAATTTATAAACTTTACAGATCCTATAAAAATATTACATAAAATAAAACATGATTTTTCTCATGATAATAAATGTGTAACAACTTCAGAAATTTACGCATTTATTAACACGATATTCGATTAATAAAATCACCAAAAAAAAAAATAAACATTATTATGTTAGATTTTGTTTAATTAAATTTCAAAGTTACTATTGAATTACGCCATGTAAGTCATTTATAAGCTCACAAATATTTTTATTGTTTAAGTCAATAAAAAATATTTGTGCTATGCGGAACCAAAGTTGATCTTCAATAGATTATTTCCATTTACGAGTAATTTGCCTTCAAAATACTCAATTTCGGCACTTTTTACCGATAGCACCCTTAACCAAAATATGCACGCTCAGTTTGATATAATTTCGTCGCTTGTGTATGACTTCTGTCTGCCTATCTCATTAGGGTAATGGTTTGAATATTTTCTTGTTAAGTACGAGTAACAATAGAGTAAGTCCATGCATAATAGTGGTTGTGGATGGTCTTACTCTATTGTTACCTGTAAGGTGTACCCCGGTAAGGTGACCAAAACCTCCGTTTAAGGATGTAAATAGTAAGTCATAAAATTTATTTAAATGGTTTTGTAGTGATTAGTTAGCTTGTGACAGTGCCTGCCAGCCCTTAGGCACACTGAAGATCATAATAATAATATCTGTGGACTTATCACACTACGTTAGTCTAGCACCGAGCCCCGTGGTAAGTAAGTACCGATAAGATAGAACTGGATGGAGGCCTCTCATCAACGTCTCCAGGAAAACTTGTGTTGGGCACGACCTTCAGTAACGAAAATTACTGAGATCGACTAAGAAGTCTAAGCTTACAAATCATTATTAAATACGACAAACAATGAGGAGTTTGACAGGTGAACAAAGCGCATTACGAGACCATCCTTAACCGTCCACTCGGCCTGTGAGCAGTGAGCGACTAACACGGAGGCTAATCCGCCGGGCGGCACTTAGTGCGCGCCACAAGCTTCGCACTCTAATTGCACGCCAACTAATCTGTTTGCTAAAGCATCACATTACCAGTTTCGGCATCAAGCCCTCCACTCCTTCTAAAACAATGAATGTCTTTGAATTTTCACTTTATGCCTTTTTGCTATTATTATATCTTGACTTAGTGTAAAGCTAATAAGAGGTGAAGTTTTTAATTGCTTGTTTATAGAGGATAAAATACTCTTCGGAAATGTACACTTATTTTTCACTAACTGAAAGCTACACTATCCAGGAGTAACTACATTTTATTTCTAGTTGTTCATCGTGATTTCATCTGCATAAAATGTATCCCAAGCGAACCCTGTATTTACGGGAATTAACGTCTAGAGAAGTGGGCATGGTTCGGCTAGTGTAAAATAAAAGTCGTCTTAGATTTGGTTTCTACACTTAGATATTTTATACAATACGACACATTAAATACATTAAATGCAGTTAGCAATATCATTTACCCAACTTCTTTCGGTTGGTTCAGAAGAGCTGAGGTAGAAACTATTCAACAGATATCGGCACGGGACAGTGAATGCTCAACGTCGCTTCCTATAAAATTTTTAATGCTATTTATTTCATCAATTTTTATTTAATATTGTATAAAAAAGCTATTTCGGTTTTAAGCTAAGAATTTATGACATTGATTGCAAATAATGCCTTTCACTAGCCGATTCTGGATTCAAATTAAAAAAATAATAACTTTAAAACTACTGCACTCCTGAATGATTTTTGTATTAGTAATACATATATGTATATCATCCGCGGAAATCGTGTTGCTCTGAGCGTTTGGAGGCTTTTTGTGATTTTTGAAATTTAAAAATTATCTCATGTATTTTACTCTACCGGTTTTGAAACCAAAGCCATAACCGATAGTCCACCATGTTAGTGCCCGTAATCCGTACTCCGTGTTATCTGCTCCTCAGATAAATTCATCAACCCATCGTTTGTTGACATTCTAATTTAGGAGGTACAAAAACAATAATATTTATACTCTCTCGGCTGAGCTCCTTAAGTCTTGACGTACTTGATATAACAACAAACTGGATGAGTAATGCCGGCTGCAATATTTTACCATCGCATTGTGTTCAACGTAGCGGAGAGTCTGACAATGTTCGCTAAATATTTATTGATAGATTTATTCCCTCGGCTAATTCTCGTTTACTTGTGAGGACAAAATTACTCGGTGAGTAATAGACTGAGTCTGTGAATCGCCATGTTTTTCGTTTTCCTCTTGCAAGATAAATCTTTGAGCAGCGGTTTTGCTTAGTAGGTATACAAAACAGTTTAACTGTGCACTGTGTGTTCTAGATATACAAATTTTAATGTAGGTGCTTTCGAAAATAGTAATTTATTTTTAATTATATTATGAAATAATCCACTTTCCTATAATTTTTAATATATACCTACACAATAGACTACAAGCAATGTCATACAAACCATATCTTTTAGTTGCTAATTTACCATTTCCAAATCGAACGAATTGGTTAGTTTAGCACCCCTAAGTCTACTCGCACCAAAAACTAGATCACGTACATTTTAAATCGTCTATCTCACCTACCCAAGGCGATGTCGTTACACGCTTCACTTGGCCTTCAAATCCATTATAGCCGAAACTATGAGTCATAGCGGTCAATGCAGCATTAGCCAAGACCAGCTTTTATCAAGTGAAACTCGTTGTACCGAAGCATAATACTTGAACAAATTATATACACAAACTTTAGTCTGTGTCGCGAACAATTCAAATGAAGTCCATTTGAATAAATTAAAAAAAAAGTTGTGAATTGTTATGCATATGCAAACGTTGAATTCAATTCTACTTTTATAAGGGAAATAAATCGCCCCTAAGAGTGGTATAAAACAAAATTAATTACACTAAGAAAGCTAGAAGTGAATTGCGTTAGATAAATTAGATTTAGCTAACAATGAAACCCGCAGCTAGAAAGTGAAGCGGACTGGGGCCGCGGATAATCTTACCGATCGTATCATACTCGTACTCATCTTTATTCTCTCATTTGCTGTAAACGACTTTAATTATCTCGAACAGCTAAAGGTATATTTCTAGAAAGATCCAATAACGTTATTGTTTCCCACAACGTACACTTTTCCATTTCTATTAATCCTCAAGCAACGTCACCAGCTATTCAGGGGGATATAACCAATAAAGGCTGAACTTTTGGTACACAAAAAGAGGTCAACGATCACATTCCGGCGGTTGTCTTTTAATTCAGACTCCCTTTATGGCTTCTGCCGCAACATGTAATAAATTAGCCCTCTGCGAAAAAATGGACATCTGCTCTTTCTTAAAAAATCCCTCCTCGAAACTTGGAAGTATAAGGACAAAATTTACGACCCGTGTAACCGTGGGTAGGCGGACCTCACCCACGGCTCGCATGCAAATGATCCGATTGGAGAAGATTGCCGTTGTTAGGACAGGGAAGTTTAAAGTCGAAACACCTTGCGAGGCTTGGACAATTTCTTCAGATTGTAATTCTAAACCTTGTAAATATTGTACATTACATATTTTCCATTCGCGTCTCGTTTTAATGGCGCAAAATAACGTGAATATAAAGTAAAATTATTGCATGTAGCATTAAAACGATATTTCCCAAGGCTTCTTGTTTTAATTAGATTTAAAACAATAAATGTGAATTGGTAAACAATTTAAAATGTAGATATTTAACCATAAAAAATTATTAAATTATATTACTTAAGATAGTAAGTTCAATAGAAGATATAAAACGAAAGACCTACTTGAAGACAAATGCTAAATTGTACCAGCACCACCAGTGCACCAGCAGTCCAAAACCCAAAAAATATATTGATCAATAAAGAAGTTTATCTATAGCCTACATGCGGTTAAAAATTCAGATTTGTCAATTTCAAACATTTATTCCAACTCTATAAATTGCAAAGAATTGTACAAAAGAATTACATGGAAGTAATAAAACTAGCAAAACTGTATTGGTCTCGCCCACGCGGCAGACTTCGGGCGCCCCACGCACACTTTGTCTTCTGCTGTGAATCGAAATCTTCTATCCCATTCGCAATAAAGGACAAACTAATTAAATAACTGTCTAGGTCATATTAATTATATTAGTAATGTTTGATGTGTTTCATGAACTAGATCGATTTAATGATGTTCTTGAAACATGTCTGCGCCTGTCTAGGAAATACATTTTTTTAAAGATGAAAGAAGAATTATATTTTTGATTCACAAGACAAGTTCATGGCCAGAACTCTGCACTCAAGGCACGTAAGCGCCAATATTCAACTACTTAGAGGTCCTAATGACTCCGTGTCACAATGTTGATTCGGCGTGGTGTTAATGTGTTTTACATTTATCGAAGCAGATCCCGTTACTTTCGCTCACCATTTTTGTACATCACAATATGTATAAATACCATATTTGTGTCCATATAGATGTAGTTACATTTGTGTCAGTCGAAAGTAGAGCGGCTGCGCTTGGTTAATGCACTTTCTCTCGCCAGAAGACCGGCGGGTGCGCATAAGCCGTACAAATTACGAAACAAACTAACCGTCGCCAATGCGGACCATATGGTGCCTTTTTCATTCAATTAAAGCGGGAAATGTATAAATAGAGTCATCAAGTAGTAACAATAGACAAGTAAATAGGTCAAGTATTCTAAATATATCAAACAATATGGATATGAGGAAAATTGAAGATTTAAATGCAATAACAAAACGACGAATGAAGACGTGTAGGTAGATTGACGTCGATGTGCTCTTGACGTAAGTGGTAAGGTAGCTGCTGACTCATCCACGTGGTCACTTATAAAAGCATTTGTAAAATATATTATACCTGTAGTTTTTTTTATAATGTCTGTGTAAGGTATAATTTGTATTAAACTTTTTCATAAATATGAATCCCACTTACGTATATAAAATATTCATCGTTTAAATGCCTCCGATGTGATTCCTCAGAAAATGCCATTTTATTTAGCTGGTCATCCAGGCTAGTCATATATATGTAGTTCATAAATATACGGCCGTCTTCTATATCTTCCATTCTAATATCCTATATGTTTTGTTGGATTGGATTTGACTATAAGAGATAGTTGTGCATAGAACTTATGTCAATCTCCAGTAACGTAATATGTCGATAGCTAAAATATAGAAAAAGGCCGATAATAATCATTCTCATATTTCAGCCTTTCTTAGTCTACTGATAAACATATTTTATTGTCGCCAAGACAGCCGTTTTCCTGCTACACACATCCTAGTCTAGTTACTTGGATAAATTTAACTCAGCTAGTATTTGTAGAATAAAAATTAAGCACGAAATCAGTTCGATCGAACAGCGTTGTAATGTTGTAAATTGACATGTCAAAGGAAGAATATGTGTCCTACCCAGTATAACATATTAATTTATGACGTGTCCTCATTAATTGCAGTAAAGCGAGAAAGATTTGGGCTAGATTTTAAAATTGAAATTTGCAATGCATGTATTCCTTATAATATCAGTGAAAGTACAATGATAACTATACAAAAGCGTATGACATTCATTATTCGTAGAAAGCCTAGATCTCTTATATTTTAAGTAGGTCTTAGACAGTATTATGCATAGGACAATAGAAGCGATGTTGCTTCGAACAGTGCACTCACACACCAGTTTGCAAAAGAGCTCTCGTGCCCAAGTCGGTCGCTAAACAGTCGGCCGAGCCAAGGACCGGTCCATTAGCTGGGTCATCTGCCCGCGCACGCTGCATTAAGCATTACCATCAACACAAATTATTGGAATTAAGTATAAGCATTACCTAGCATTGGGGTCAAGTAGGTAGTAAATATAATAAAGCGTACAGAGATTGTGTGTTCCAAATATGATTCATCTAGATATTTATGCTCTTAATATATTAATGCTTCTTGAAGATTGCGACCTGATATTCTCTTCATTGTTTACCTACTGTAAATCGATCGCGCAGGGATACAACATATCGTGAAAATGTAATATAATATATCTACACGTTTTCTTCTTTGTGTAATCTAATCTAGTTATTTTTATGGTGGAAAATACTATTTAAATTTCAACAAAGCGCACATGGAAAATTTAATAAATAACATAACTGTATCATTTGAGTCCGGATTGGCTGAACAAATACGCGTTCCAGTGGAACCTATTCATAAAATGACGCACGAAAATCCTCATCCCCTTCAAGCGAATTAATCAATATATAGTGATATTAGCACACAGTTTTACAAGCGTTTGGCGAGAGCCGAGCATTGTCTTGCGACAGAACGAGTTTCGCATGCGATACGCCCGACAAATGCCATATTGCTTTATTTGTTACATTATTCTCGTTTCACTGGCAGGAAATGAGCCCATGCTGTTCGTTAAGACGGTTTATATGCCAACCAAAATATAAAATTTTCGATGTTGCCTTCGCGTTCGTCCCTTCATGGGATCGGGTAATATCATAAAAATACGGGGTTCCTCATAAAAGTAAAATAAACTCAAAGATGTTTTTTGCCGTGTCGGTTACATATTAAGTAACACGGAATATATACGTGCTTGGTTTATTTACATAAAAATATGTTACATTTAATGGATTTGGGATTCAATTATTACACGTAGCAATGGGCGGTATTGAACCTACGAATATTTAGATATAGTTTTACTAAAATTAAAAAATCTGAAGTACACATTTCATCTTCGACCGTTCGTGACCTACGTAACTAGGTAAATATGATCATTGATCAGTCCATAAGCAACCATTAAAGACGATCGCCCGCTTCTAAGACCAGTGGTTTAAAGAGGCTCTAGGGTAAGCATTATCTTCCGAGCCAACTGTGTACATCCTAGAACACTATATTAATCAATTAATTTTTTCTTGCTCAAATTTATTGATAGATTTAAGACTTTAAAACTACATATAATAAAATGGCAGTTCTCTGGTTCTCTTCTATAGTTTATGGTACCTAATGGTATGCTAAAATGATTGTACATTTACATTAAGCGTTAATACCGTGAACACAAGTAATATGCAAAAGCACATTAGATTATACTTAGCAGTGGCATGAGAAGTTGATAGTATGTACAGAGAACAAGCCACATTAACAAAATCCCCCAATCTTATTCAAATGTCAAAACAGCAAATTTTTGTAGACATGCTTTAGTGAAAGCTTTAAATATAAGTCTGTCTGTATTACGATCTTCCACGTAGTAAATACATGTTTACGATCTATACGCGTTTTGTGCGTCGTAAATAACTGACAATGCGCACAAATAACTATGGCAATAAATGAGAAATATCCTCAATGCTATTATCCGCTTATTCTTAACCGACTGTCAAAAGAATTAAGAGGGGATTGTGAATTCGGCCTTTTGAAAGTTTTGTATCTGAATAAATATAAAGAAATATAGTAAGAATTTACAGTACTAATAATAATTGAATGAATGCCTAAATTGAAAACACTGAAAAAACCATTGCATACTTATTATTGTAGTTCATTTCACACAAAATCAATGCATATGCGTGGAAACTTTAGTTTGTCAAATTATATAAGTTGTCAAGTTGGAAGGTACCTACGGGACCTTCCGTTGATGAGGACCTTCATTGCGCAACTCCAATTCGCACTTGGCCATTTTATTTAATATTTTTGATTCCTCATTACAGTGATATAAACCAGTCCATAGAATTATTAACTATAAACTCTTCCTTATTTTCTTTGAATATTTTATTTATTGAGACTAAGCCTTGAGTCTTTATACTACATCTGTTAGGAATTAAAAATATAATTATTGTTGATCTGTTCTAAACCATACAAGGTGTATTATGTTGATGCGAATCGAAACTGGTTATAACTATCTAACCTTAAATCAAATTACACCAAAAAGGGGGTCATCACACTAACACCCGCAAATAAAGCAAAAAGAATAATACAACAAATGAATAATATTGCAATAATTTTAACACGTATTCTGCAGCGAAACCGGATTCGATTGAATGGTTGCTAGGTGTCGGTAGCGAATAGAGCGTTTTAATATCACTCAACTGCCTTGTGTGGGCCAAGGCTGACAAAGTGAATGTACCTAAATTAACTTTTAAATCTATATTTCTGTCTACAGACAGAAGGTCAGTACATAATGACTGACAACTGTGTCCTGCATAAAAGATTGTATTTAATAACAAATAATACCTTATAACTTATTTGATCAAAAAGATAAGTATTTACATTTTACATCTATTGGACAGTGATAATTGTAATACTATATTTTTCAAATATCTTACTAATATCATCGTGTGATAGAAGATGGTGATATTTAAACCCGAGGACTGGACCGATTAGGCATCGGGTATACCAAGATTTCCATTGCTACAACAATGGTTCGTATCAGAAATCGCGTTTCGTGCGGTGTGTGAGTAGCCGGTGGTCGTGGAGGTGGGAGGAGACAGGAGGGCAGCGCATCTGTATAGCCTCTATGCAGATGTCTATGGGCGTCAGTGGTCATGAAAATGGCTCAGACTGACTCAGACTCAGACTCGTTTGCCCCCTATACCATACAAAAACAGTAAGTATTAAGAAAATAAAAGAAATATTAGGAAGGTCAAATTTGAAATTGGAAATATATTAACGCATAATATTATGCATAAAATGTGCGAAAATATAGACTAGTAATACAATTAATAATTGTTAAAGTAACCTTAGCCGTTTATTTACAAGATAACGTTTTGGGCAAATATGGCAAACTAAGATAAAACGGCTAAAAGACACATTAAGTTGACAGGTTTATGGAAAGTATACACTCAATAAATAACTTGGCTAGACTTTTTAATGTTATAGGGGGCCGACTAGGCAGGCGATCCGATCCCTAACTACCGCCTATAAACATTAGCAACACAAAACCTGGGGTCCGTTGTAGACCTAAAAGAGGGGCGAGCCACGGCAACTGTTATAATAATTACACACATATTGTCATTGCAAAATTAGATACAAAAAACGGTTAAATATAGCAACAGCGCGCAGCGGCGTGTTCGTCACATGTAACGTATTCAGCATGCCACATGTGACACATTTTTAATTATAGTAGAAAGACTTTCAGCGTGGAATAAATTTAAGAACAATATAAAGATTAATTTTCTGTCCGTACAAATAAAAGTATAATTATTATGAAATTATTCTTAATGTAAGAGGTAGTATATTGCAGCTTTCAGTCGAATAGAGCTGGCATAGTGATTTTGGCCACATTACCATCACGCCTGCCATCACTATAGCGACTAGGACCTGGCAAATCACATATGACATTATATTACAACATCAAAAATATTGATCATATTATATAGCCTTCGATTATTTAGATCGTATATAGGACCTACATATCTCGGAAATTAAACCTATTAATTATATTTTTTTCTTACATCAGACAGTTATAAGATCTCTATAAATGTCAATGTGATAAGTGCTCCACCGCCGCGTCGTTCCCACTCAAGCGCGGACTAGACAAATATCGATGTTATAAACTCAACGGGTCATCTTTTTAATCATTTTTATAATCATTCGTTTGAATTATATGCGATTTAACATTACGGGGTAGGTACAGCTTGATTATTCAAATATTATGCCATTAGGTTCGTTATAAAAGCAAACACAATTACGTAATGCAAACCATAAACACAATTTTAAAGATTTCCTTTGCGATATCGCAAAAAAAAACGTTAACCCTTCGACGGATATGACTCATTAGGGGCTACCAGGAAACGTTATTAAATTTTCACGATAGCGTTTTACGTTACCCACGCCGTTGGTTTCGCCGGTTCATGCATATTTATCAAAATATCAGCGCCGATTGAAAGGCTGCATATAAACACGCACTGAATTGCAAAGTTGATCCCCAGTCAGTGGAATTAAGAGTTTAAATGTAATAGTTGTGGGTATATTTTCGCGGGCGGTTTCGATTGCATTTCGGTCGGCGTCGGGCGACGTTGTCCGACAGTCATTAGCGAACGCACCCCCGGCGGAGGGTAGGCGCATTCTGCGAATCGCGCCGGTCGGTGAGTCACTGTGCGATTGCAGTGGGAAACACCAATTGTTCCGTCTTAACGTGTAATTTAGAGCCTCGTGTTACAAACCACTTGTGTATAAAATCATTAATACGTTTTCATATTCCATTTGATACATTTCGTGATTGACTACTTACGGATTTTGAAATTAAACTGCCTTTAGATTAGTTCTGATTAGACAATAAAAAATGTAAAAGTTAACTACCTACTACTAGATTAAAGTGCACACGCTAGCTTCTTTTAAGATCATGATTAATTAATTAAATAAGGTTCAATCTGTTATTACGTCGTAGCTACCTACTAATGAAGTTTGGCCAGTCATGAGTTGGGTGGAATCTTTGCAATAAAAATACAAATTTCAATTGCATTCGAAAATCATGCGTAGCAAATGATTGGCAGTGTTGGATTAACCACGAATCAATTGCTACGAACTCCATACCTATAGAGACCCCGCTATAAAGTTTCTTTTATCGCATAGTCAAACGAGCTGTTGGGACACATGATGATGAGTAATCACCAACGCCCACAGACATCCGCTACACCAGAGGTCTATCAGCTGCGTTTCCGTCCTTTCAGAAATGAATAATCTCCTTTATTGAAGATCCCTAGGACGTACTGATACAGTTTACATGGCCTGCAGGAAGTACAGCAATCAATATGACCTTAAGACTCATAATGATAGCAAATCCAAATCCAAAGGATCCCTGAATAGATTTTCAGGCGCTAACCTAATCTGCCACTGATGATTTCACACAAAATTATATAAGAGCTGGTATAGCAAAATTTATATACTCGTAATATCACAGAGCAATGAATTGCAGCGAATGCATTAATTTAACCTCTTCTGTTCCTAGTTTGCTACTAAATTTTCTGAGCCGCAGGAACGTTTTAGATTTACGTGGTGGAAAACAGAACGTCTAGTTTTAATAAAGTTACCTTGTGTATAATAATAACATGGCGCTGCTAATTTCACTTGTGAAAATTAATAGTCTACCTTAAACCCCAAATGATAAGTTGCCTTTTGTCTGGTGTTCTGGGGAAATGCCTTTACATACATTGCCATAATATTTAATGAAACCCCGAGACGTCAGTCGGATAATATAGTGGGATGCCCCAGATGTTTTTGGACCTAAATTTATGGTGTAGAAGCAAAGAGATGTCCAATACAACTGATGTCCAATATAGCTTACTCAGATATGTTTGAGTGTTCGTCGGACGACAAGACTAAGATTGGATTCGAAAGTAGCAACCGACTCTTCACTCTCTCGCAGATGCGAGAGAGGCATCCCGATTTCAAAGTTATAATAGCTAATTTAATTATTAGGTACTATCATGGCAGGAGAGATGGCGGAGTCCCTCGTCTCTCGAATGGTAGGGTAAAGATGCCTATTATGAGATAGATGCCAAATATGAGATAGTCAGGTTTTGGCGACACTAATCACGGCAGCTATTTGGTGCTAGTGTCGTTAGAAGCAGTGCGGGAACAGATCAAAACTAGTGTTACTGCCTCTCCGCCCGCGGTGAAGTTTGCTCGTTTGCGTGCGATTTTCTACGAAACTACAAAACTAGATTTTTGTCGTCCCATATTTACGAGGTATGTTAAATCTTTATTACTTCAATTATTTATTTAAATTTATCTTCGTCACGTCAATCATATTGTTAATTTTACAATTCCTTCGCTATGTTTTTGTATTTTCTGTCAAAAAATAATGGGGAGCTATTTTGTTTAACGTAGACATTTTCCTAATATGAGACATGTGGGGTCCCCTAAAATGAGATATATCATATTGGGATATATAGAAATATAATGTATAAAAAACTTGATTTTAGATGTCACCAATGAGGAGAAGGAACCTGGAAAGGAAAGGAAAGGATAAAGAAGATCAAAGAGGCGAAAAATGGGCTAAATGTCACGGATGTTTCAAGTGGGCACATGAAGATTGTGGAGAAGTAGGTAACAACAACAAACAGATTTCTGTGTTTATTGTGATCTAACATAACTATATTCTAAGAATATTTTTAAATGTGCCATTTAAATATCTACACAGGGTGTAACAGACAACGTAACGATAACTTAGCATTACTCAGCCCGCAAAACTATGAAACTTATCCGGAATGAAATGAAAAAATAATTGATTTTAATACTTACATCTCGCGCGCGACATGTGAGAAGTCGAAAAATAAATTTAATTTCCGGATATAAGTTCCATAGTGAAAATTGTTCAGTTTCATGAGATGAATCTTCATGCTAAGTTATTGTTACGTTGTCTGTTACACCTGTATATCTATAGATATTACCGTGATTATGTTGAGTGTGACAGATTTGTTATCTTAAGTTGAATGTTTTTTTTCAACTTAAGATAATAATTTTATTGTTCAATTAATTTTTATTTTTATATAGGTATGTGTCATTTAAAGTCACTGTGTAAGTACATCTAATGTTAGATACCTTAAAATAAAATATCTTTGGATTTGTTAATTTTTGATACCGACTTCATGATTATAATTAGGATACGTCACTTTAAATTACCTATACTTATATGAAGGCATTACTAGACGTTACATAGAAATATTTTTCTAAAAAAAAAAACACAATAAAAAGTTAAATTTTTAATTTAGATTTTTTTTCTTTCAAACGTATATAATGTACCTAATATGAGATACTATCTCATATAAGGAACCTCTAGTATCTCATATTAGGAGACCATTTTTCTGAGACGTCATTTCTGACTTTTCTAAGATTATTTGATGTAACAAAAAAAATAGTTATACTTAATGCTAAACAGTCTTTTATAGTCAAACTAAACACCGAATCGAATAACATCATATTTATAGTTATCAGTAGAATCAGATTATTTTTATTGCAAAAAAACAAAATGGTATCTCATATTCGGCATTCTTACCCTACTACAGGGGCTGCTCACGCACGATAGAAAGTGGCCTCGGCGACATCGTGACTGACTATCCTCTCCTCCCTCTGGCAAACACTCGCGTGGTAGTTTCAAATCGCGGATCCTATTACCTAATCTCTACTTTGAATGTCGTTCCAACTATTCGTAGTCTAGGTTGAAGCGTATGTCCCATTTGTCCCCGGGGAGGTCCGCGTGCCCCTACACCGGATGAGGAGCCCGGATCGATATGCAACAGGGCACAACCGCTGCCCTTTCAGAAACAGGGGTTCATTAGGAGACAGTAATTTATTGTCTCATCTAAAAAACCTGCTAATACTTGTTTGAGTCGTCAGGTGTAACCCGACCGAAACGTCGAGCTAAGGTATGCTTTTGCTAGTACCATTAATAAATATCTTATCGTGTGAAAATCCGTAAAGTAACTACAAAATAACCTACTAATGCCTCCAGATATCCCCACAACCAAAGGTTGAGTAGACATTTTACAATTTGGTTGTACAAAAAGCAGCCACTATTATTACAAAAAAGTTTGGAAGCATTAAATACAGCGTAGAAAATATTTTAGTTAGAATTTCGTGGGTGACCTCTACTTAATTAAAAAGAAAGAAGATTAGTTAAGTAATCCACGATGAGTCACTCCTGTCTCTATATACTTTATCTTGGAAATGGATTTTCGTCTTATTTATCTTTGTTTGAACAAAACGTGGTAACCGTTAAAAGTGTCAAGCTCTAAATGAAAGATAAGATATCACAGATCTAGATTAGCACTGCTTTTATTAAGAAACCACCGGCTAGCTCTAGACTCGTGAGCTTCTATTTTTAAGATTAATTAAACTGCAGTCAAGTTATTTCTTTATTACTATTAGGGCTTGCAACGTCGAATTTAAAATATGTGCTCGGGGTTCAAATATTTGTATTTCGCTAGTACCTACAGACTATATGAGCAAGGGTTCTTGTCTTTTAGTATTGGGGGACTAACGAGCAATCAGAGCCATAGACTAATGACATCCATTAACATTCGCAAGGATGATTATGCAGATGCCCTCTTTCACCCAAACTCTCCCAATGCTACTTCATATGAAAATATTATTTCAGACGTTTCGAAAGTTTGTGAATGCAAGATATTTCAAAAAAGTCGGCTTACTTAGAATGGATACTTCGTACCTTTGTGCTTAGAACATATAAAAGCGGAATGAAGAACCTGGGTATGTAGGTACCTATTTGAATAAAAAAAAATAGAATGGATAAAACACACGTTACAATTTTTTTTTGGTATTTGTATGTCTGTTTATATGACCACGCATCACGTGCAATTAATATTAAAAAATAAACAGTTTCTTTGGGATAGATTTTACGCAGACGAAACAGCGGGGCACAGCTAGACATAAGAATAAACTCTCTACAATTAATATCAAACATTGAACTCACTTATTTAGACAATTGTATCTCGAGTGACGCCTCGTAAAATATGAACGCAAGGATCGGCAAAGCATATTATTAAATGGACATTTTAATCGACGACCCTTGTCCTTATAAACGTCCCGACCTCTTGTGCCAGTGATTGACGTTAAATCAGCGAGAAATTTCATTATCAGCCTGTGCTCACGCAAACAATTAGTGCACTTAAGATATTCAACTCGATTATAACTCGGAGATATACAGCGCTAAATGGATACAGGACCATCGGTACTAAACTATGCTTGTTTTTAGTAAAAGGCTTAAATTAAGTAAGAGGTAGGTGTCGTTGTATGCACGCATGTAGGTGAATTGGGGCGGCACGACCGGGGAAGTATTTCACGCTTACACGAGACCGGCGTAAAGTGACTGCTGTGCTGTCGCGTTTCGTGCGGGGTATAAGTAGCCCGTGGCCCATGGAGATCTTGCAGTCGTGCCGTCCCGATTCGGCCGCATGCAAGCATGCAGTGTGGCACTACCTCTTACAAAACAATTATTATGAATAATAAGTATTATTTATTTATTTATTTCAATTTACAATTCTTGTACCTACTTACAGATACTATTATTATATACTATATACTTAGATATTATAGATACTTAGTATTTTATGTATAATATATTTACATCTGCTAGATATTTTTTTCTACATTGACTTTTTTATTCAACAAAAACAAAATTTCAACCAGGAAAATAACACCACCAAACGTTAGGCAGGTGTCAATCCAATAAGCTAAGCAAAGTCCTTGCTAAACTAGTTAATTTCCCGTCCCCTGGCACCTGTGAGCAGAAATCGTTTCAAAATTAATAAGGAGGCATTGTTTTTTATCTTTGAGGGGTCCGTTTTGACTAGGTTTAAGGGTGTCGTAAGATTTTTTCATTGTTTAAGATATTTGTAATCATTCTTTAGCGTCTAACCCTCAAGTTGACCCAAAATCTATAAATTTTGCAACTTAATTTCACAATAAGAAGAAATAAGTTTAGTAAGAGGTAGTGCCATGCTGCATTGCACCCGAATTGGAGCGGCACGACGGGAATACTTCTCGCATGAGCTCTCACTTTATATCGTCGAGACATATCAGGCGAGGGAAGAAGAGAACAATATTATCTGCATAAAAAATATGCGGATGTAGTTGCACGTCGAATCACCAAAGGCTCCCCGACTGCTACTTTGCTCCCTTTTGTTATTTAAAGCAAAAATATTTTCAACACGATATTTAATATGAAAGTATCTTTTAATTGAATTAAAAATGTATTAACAAACTTATCTCTTTTAATATCCAGGTCAGGAGTAATTTTGATTTATAGCCTTTATCAATCATCAATCAAGTTAAGTGCTGTTCTATTTAAAATTTATAAAGGCAGTTGCAAAATAACAATACTTGATTCTCAATTAAAAATATTCAATTTTGCAGTTAGTAAAGCACCAATTAGTAGGTACTGTAAATTCGTACCAAAAAGGTCAACTGTGCATTTCAGACCGCATTGTTTTCCTTTATTTTCATGCAAAGCATGTCATCGCGAACTCAAATTCTAATTTTCGGGGGTAAACGCAGCCGCCATCTTGAAAATAAGGGTGTACCTAATAAGATTTTTGAGTTCACCTAGTACTATCTTATGATAACTATGTTGAGAGCTTTATTGTGGAAAATGATAATTAATTTATTAGTATATATGAAATTAAACCTTATAGTAAAGTTCTCTGAATAAAAAATAAAGGATTTGATTGATGTCTTGCTAAAATCAATAGAATTATTAATACGCTTCAAATGGATGCATTTCTTAATTTCCAGTTTTCAATTAAAATATGTTAAATAAAAAGAGACTTTACCTATAGGTAGGTACCTACTTAAGTATTTTAACACTTATGATTTTACAATACATTTTGGTAGCAGTGTGTCATTAATAGGTACACTCCTTTAATTTTAGTACAACGCAATATCAAAGCGAAAAAAAATATCGAAACAGTATTTTCATCAAAAAAAACTCCACAAAATATTTGACGCAACTCGCACCAACGTGTACAGCGAAATTGTCGGTGGTTACAAAATAAATTAGAGAAACAATCGTAAAAACGCTCAACTAAACACCGGGCCCTTTTGTAATTGACGAAAGCGCTTTCGTCATTTCACGTGTTGTTTTTGCAGTGTCAGTTCCCCAAGCATGTAAATAAAACAGTGTCCGGGACAAAGCAACTTGTCACTAATTTAGTGGGACAACGAATCGCCCGGGCGGTTGATGACTGCGTTACCCGTGGACGCCCTGAGGCGGGTCACACATTGCGTAAATTGATTTACCAAACGTACCACGGCGTTTTTATTTTATATATTCACTAGATACGAAAGCTAAGTGCAGTGGACGTCGCTGGCATGTCATGGCTGACGCAAACTGGCGATCCTTCTAATAATGGGATCCTTTTAAACACCTTTAGACCTACCTTTGTTCTAATCTACCTTTTTCTTTATATTGCTGTGTGTCGATTTTGTAATCAGAAGGGACTATAAAATAATATAGATAATAGAAAAAAATAAAATAGAAACGAAGAAGTCTTTATCAGGAACACAATAGCTATATTTATTAAAGTGTAAAGATAATCGTCGCGTGCTGTATAATAATTTTATGTGAGCCTTAATAAAATAAGGCTGAGAGATGGCCATAGATCTATGGAACAAAGAAAGGTCTACCTAAAACAATTAGTTTTACCCAACGGATCATGTGTTTTAAAACAGGATTTTAGAAAGCGCGGATATCCCAAAATTACCGCTCTGTTGGTCACAGGGCCTAAGAACGGAAGCATGGTTGTCACCTCATACGAAGGATAGTATTGCGTGCGGTGAGCTTAATTCTCTGAAGGTACGTCTTAGGCCTTAGGGTTACCAAAATAAGTAGTAATATTAATTACTTAATTTGGTTGGGCTGGATTATGTAAATGGGATTTTTTTATAATATTTAATTCTTTATAAGACTTTCGAAAGAGACATGTCCAACTAGTACACAAGGTTGATAAAATCGAGAAGCATTAAATGAAACCATATAATTAGTGTATCATTTACAGGCTACACAAAAAACATCAGATCCATCGGAGCAATAGTTTTTTAGCTACATGATTTTTTAAAGGTTTTTCTCACTCGTACACGCTGTATCATCAGCACGGCGGCCACCCTTAGTCCGTCGGGTTCATTTACCCCGTGCGAGGTGTAGCCGCCCGGTACTAAGCATGATTACATTTTTCGCTGTTTAACTTGTTTGATATAATAGTTTTTTATAATAGTTTCAGATTAACGATATGTGGTTTATTAACCTTGTATAAGGACTAATGACGAGGACTTTAGAAATAGTATTGACTATAAAGAGAGCTATATTTTTTACTTATGTATGTTATGTTTAAACGATTATTTTTAAATACATAAATACCCACTGCTAAGAAAAGCAACACTTTATATAAGCAAGTAATAAACAAACACCGAGTTAGCATCATATGAAATACGAAAATATATCCTCTTTCAATTTGCCGTGTATATGTTTTTATTTGCCATTTTATCGACCTATTACTAAGCAATATACAGGAGGAGTACGGAAATTGCTTGATTCGTAGCATTGTAAAAGTCCCACTATCATAAAACTCCCACATATTTCACGACAAATAAACTTCTCATCCAATGAAATTTTCTTCCCGGCGAGCAGTTCAGTGCAGGTAATATTTCAAAACATGTGTCATTCATAACTTTCGCCTTCGCAATGTCTGTCGATGGAGCTCGGGCGAAAAGGTCTCAATAATAAATTTTTCGTGAGCCCGCTCCGCCGTCCCCGCGAGCGAGCCCAGGTACATTTTTACGGCCGCGCAAGGAAAATAAACGAAAAATAAAATAAAAGTCAAAATAGCAGACATAAAACTATTTGCTAGAATACATGGCGGACAAAAAAGTTTATTTAAAACCGAATAGATTGCAATGTATTTGCGCAAATTAAATTTTAGCTAACCGAAGCATGTCAATTCACATACGAAATGTAACGTGTGTGCGGTTCTGCTCTATAATATTATTATTTGTACGTATCATAAATATATGTTTTAACAAAAAATTGGTTAAACAATAAATAGATATGAACGTCAAAGATGTGCTTACAGAGTGACTATCACCAATTTATTAAATAGCGTTAACTCTTTATATTCATAAAGAAATTGCAGTTTTGTAAGATCATGACCGGGGTTCTGGGTTTAGAGATAAGATAGATTTATATCTTGTTTTCATTTTATTATTTTAAGTATGACTCCATTCATCAAATAACCCTATCCTTATAAAGACATCAAAAAGCAATGTGAAACAACGTCTCTCAGGTAGCTCCTCAACTTACTATACATTTATAGCGTATTTATATACAACCCGCATAGGTCACAAACAACATACTTTACCAAAGACTCAATAAATCAGTTCCCGATACCGATGAACTTGTTCATGTAAGATGAAGTTTTGCATAATTGAAACCACCGCATGAGCCTTTGCGGCCGTGTTCTATCAATATTAATTATATCTAAGTGCTCCAAGTAGGTAACCCTTTGACGAGCGCAGCAACGAAGGTAATGGGAGCATTGGAATCCAAGTCGAATCCACAAATAGACGTTGATTTGAAAAGTTTTAATGGTATAATCGATACATCATTTTTCTGTCTCAAAAAAAAAAGTACTATTCTGTGTATAATAATAGGCTATTTGACAAGTTTTCAAAAACCACGCCAGAACCTTTATCAGTGATCAAGGAACTCATACAATTTTTTGTTTTTAATTCTGATAAGTATTTATCTCAAATGTTCAAATTAAAGATTCATAATTTATAAAACCTGCAAAAACGCTTATTTAAGCAAAATGGCGTCTTGTGGCTAGTACTATAAAAGAATTAATTAATGAAATATAACTTTATTGTGCATATGCATAATACAAGTAATTAACTAGTACTATCAATAGATTTCGGAATGCAGCCTCTATGATATTTTGTTGGCTCACGCAAGTGTTACATCATCGTCAATTTCACGTCGTTTCGAGTCACGTGACTCATGAATAAAAATACATATTTAAAAAAATTTATTTTAAAATAAAATATTGTTTTAATTTACAAATTATTTCACTAATCAATAAAAATCATATTAATTAATATTAAATATTAAATTCAACAAGCTTTTATATTTAATACTGTCAAATAGCTTATTTACTGAATTCGTTTTTATATAGATACCAAGCTCGGCCTAGGATATAACAGTAATAATGGTTTAGGTTTTGCTTCATCTATTTCTCAAAATTACAAACAATTTCAAGACAGCTGTGACAAAATTACTATAGCGATAGCCTTACTTGGCTGGAATTAGCAACACCAATAACTATTCTCTTGGTTCATTACCAAATTGACATCTGACTGATATCGCAATTTGCTACATGAATATATTCATTCATATCGATTTGTGTTAATTTCTCATTATGATTCTATGATCGTTATATTGTGACGAAGCCAAATAAAATGCCTTGACGCCTTTCGAATGGCAAATAACTCTTTCAGTGTGTCATATTGGTTTCGTTATCAATTAATTAAATGCACGATCAAATTTAAATTATCTACAAAAACCTTGATAAGTATTAGTAAATGTTCTAATAGAAAACCATAAAGGTATTTCAATGTTAAAATTATTATTACTTTAACAGCACAATAAGTACTAGTCAAACATTTAATTGCGTACATAATTTGGTTCAAGTGTGCCAATCAGGTACTGTTGTGTATAATGACGGCAATACAGCAAGGTTTTAAAAAAAATTGTCCACTTGAGAATTTTAAATAAAATAAACGATAAATAAGAACGTCGCTGATATCTGATTAGAGGGGCGTCTCAGAGATTCATGGAAAGTGCAAACAACCTGGAAAATGTCGTATAATATGAATTAAAAATAACGCAAGCCGGAAGGTCCGTGTAGTTGAAGCTTAAAGGAGTGTACAAATAGTTTTAATGTTTTAAAAAACATGTTCCCGCATTGCGGCTGGAATAGCCATCTCGTGTTAGGCACACCGCACAAGTGACAATGGCATATGGTCTCATTATCTTTTCGACATTGGTATATCAATGAACGCCAATACACCGATCATCTGCTACCTGCATCGAACCCAGCGCTACTAATTATTAATGGATGTTTAATAATACTCGCAGAACGTCTACAGTAGGAACTTCGAAAGTGACTTCATCTTAATGTACCTAGCATAATGGTGCCCTCATATAGCGATCGTAATAAAACGGCAGTTGACGTCACTAAACCCAAATGGCGTCGATCAATGGTGTCAATCACCAAAGCCTTAGAGCTGTTGGTAACTTTGTTTGTCGTGAAGATAGTTGGACGCCTCATGAGCGTATGAAAAGCTCCAACATTGAGTTGTCTATTAGCCTATATATGAATTTGAACGTGCCGACACTATCGTACTTACAAGGGGAAGCCCGCAGGCATAGAATTTAAAAAAAAAACCCAGCCTACTTGACGCAATGGACATTAGGTTGATTTCCTGCAACACCCATGTGATCAGAGTTACCTACTCATTACTGGTAAGGCTCACATACCTGAGTTCCACTTTTCACAAAGTTGTATTTATGCTTCTTGGAGAGAGAACTCCTTCCGGGGTTGACAATGTTAAAGAAAGCTAAAAACCACGAGAGTTCCAAATCAAAGAATCTTTATATATAAAACTCAAACGTGACATAGCCAGCTATCAACGCACAGCCCAAACCACTGGACGGATCAACCTGAAATTTGGCATCCAGGTAGATGTTACGACGTAGCCATCCGCTAAGAAATGATTTTTAGAAATTCAACCCCTAAGGGGGTGAAATAGGTGTTTAAGTTTATATGGGTTTCGCGGTTGTAACCGCGGGGCATAGCTAGTAGACAATAATACTCAAACACAGTCACGAAGGTATACATAGTACACGACTAATAACAGCTTGTATGGATATACTATTCTAATTTGTAAGAGCACCTACAAAGTTCCAGCTTCTAACGTGTATAAGACAAACTTGGAAAGCTAGCCAATATGAAAATTCAAACAGCAGACAGAACGACCTACAATGTGGTCTGATATTGTTCAACAAAATAAATTGTGGTTTCATCAGTCCGCGGGAATATCAGTAGGGGATTCACATTGAAATTATAGCTAGAAATTTGTCTAATGCCGTGTCAAATTTGCGTGTTGAAGAACATTAAGAAACACCATATGTCAGTCGCCAGTTTTATTTCACTATCTGGTTCAAACGCGATAAACTGCCGTTAATATTTATTATCATATCTTAATAACAAAGTTCAAAGTCTTTTCTGTGTTTTTACAATAAAACTATTTTCAAGGATTGGATAGTTTATTTCTATAGTAAACATTAAACAATAAACATTCATAACGTTTCGGCAGTTTCACTGTTTCCACGAAAGAATTGACTTGTCAGACGTTTAGTAGTGCAGCAAGTTAAAATTAAAAGGCGACATTTTTAGTAGTAGTCTAAGTAGCAAACATAATTCTGAAGGAAAGGTGCGCAAGAGAACCAGCTCTGCAAAAAGTTAGCTAGTCTAAGGCTAGTTTATTCGATCACACGATTACATGTAAGACGCAGTAATGATATGAATTATTTCATGTCACGTACGCTCTAAAAATATTTTATTCAATCATATCATTTTTATGGGCACTAAAATTTCCACCCACAATCGAAGCAAGGTTCTCTAATTAATGGCCCGCAAGCGACATCAGATCTTATAGTGACATGTTAGCACTTTGGGAACTAAAGGACAAGTTGTTTGTTGTGTCAACATAGACCTGCGGCAGATTTCCAACCCTTCAATGGGCTTCATAATTACGAAACTATTCCAAAAATAAATAAACGGTTACTTGTTTGATAAATTCTTATCATATGCGAGTTATATGTATTTAAATGGATCAAACGAGCAATAAATTGTTGTAATAGTGAGCATCTACTAAAATCTATACATATCCTATCCTCCTATTCTTGGAGTGCTAAAATAAACATAAAATTTGAAAAGATGTTCAAGTATTAGTTTACATCCTACAACATGTTTGGATGACTTTATATTCGCAATGAGAAATAGCCTCTGTCAGAGGGCAGGTCAGAAAAGCTCACAACGCTCTGAAGGCAGACAGACGTCAGCACGTTCTGAGTGACACGTCCTTCCGCATCCACCGCTCTACGAAATACTCACCACTATCCAGTTACGCCACGTTAACGTTCCGACTCGACAAAAATTCACTGAAATGTTTACTTTAATAATTCACACAATAAGTGTATATGGAAAGTCAAAATATGTGTATAATTCAGCGTTACGTTTATAAAACGAAAATCGTGTCGTGAGCCCTACGCTCTAATAAATATAGAGCTCGAATGCGACCTTAATCGCGAAGGCAAAACGGCAACAATACAAACAGGCGAGGATCAAATTGTCGAGCATGCAAACACATTAAGGGGCGTCGGGTAAACGGCGACTAATGATTATCTATATTCTGGGCGAAAAGGAAAAAAAAGTACGCGGTTAACGCAAATAAATGAGGTATATTTCATTGGGCTTTGTTTTAGGAGTCTCAGGCGGCAGCTGGTTGGCGGGATACGTCGCTTATCTGACGCCACACCTTTTGTATTGTCGTTGACCCAATTCGAATGGCACTCGACCGCTTCCATGTCAACCTCACCTTCACGAATTTATTTTGATAGCGCTATCTAATTTGCTCATTTAAACATTTCAACATTGATAGATCCCTGGATCTATTCGAGTTACTAAAACCGGTGTTTATAGGAGGTAGTGTTGTTCTATTAGAACCGAAATCGTGCCGGTACGACCCGAGAGTTGCCCGTCGCTCACATCCCATCTTTCCAACAGTTTGTGGGAGTTTGGTGGCCTTTCGAGGCATTAGGGATGTAGAATGCATCTGCATAACCTCTATTTGGTTAATTTAGCGGGCGTCGGGACTTAAAATATAATATTATGTTGTGCACTCGAGTCAAAAGATTTAAATGTAAATAAAGTTGTGCTTTTCGCTATTTAATGACCTCATTTCGCCAGCCGTCGCGTTAATTTTCTGCCCAGCTTGTGCTGGTTCGCAAACGTAACGCCGCATTATACGATAAAACAGTTAGCATCTGCAAGGCCGATCGCCAGCGCGATACACCGCCGGGTCAGAGGCGAGGGCCGTGCCTGGCGCCACCCCGCGCTCAATGTCAACTTTCAATCACAGCCAGGAAGGAACCGTGGAACTTTAGGCTGCAATATCGAAGCATTGGATACTCTTACCACACTTCTGTGACCCGATAAGTTTATAGTCTAAAAATATAAAATTTTAGCTATTTGTTATCAATGTTTAGCATCAACATTATAAAAGAACCTAATGGTTTTTTTTAATAAAGATAAAAGAACAACTCTTGGGCAACTCTATGTCAATTAATATCCTAATCACGAAAATCAACCAACTTAAATAAGGCAGTGTAGCCAAGCGAAGAAAAGGTAGCATTCAGGAATTCTTTATTTTAGATTAAAATTGCTCATTTAATCAACAATTAAAGCACAAAAAGATTCCGTTTACTCTACTTTAAGGTGGATAAAATTCATTACTTTTTGTTTCAAGCGTTTCGTCCTTTCGTTTACATAGCTGTGAGCGAAGCCTCTTCGTGCCGACGGTCGCTTTGTCAAGCCTCCGCGACGCCCGATATTAGCCCGACTCTGTCAGATAATTTGGAAACCAAATAACAATACACGACTCTATAGTTTGGAAAAATATACGAAAATCTTTAATTGATTGCATTTTTATGCAAATAACTTATATGTGTACGACTATTTAGTTATTTTCGAGGTAAAACAACAAGTCATATTCGGCGCCGATATCTGTAATAGTTTAAATATGTTAAAAACGTGTCTGCATATTGAATATGTATAAAATTTGGTAAAGGTCAGTCAATTACCAAGCAAAAAATGTATTTGATTATAACACGTCAGTGAATTAATTTTGAAATTGTGATTTTCGTTTAAAATCGAATCCGATCGAGATAAAATATTTAATGCGGTAAATATCTGGTGGATACTATCGGGTTGGTTCATTCCGCGTGATATTGAGTGAATGACCAATACTGCTCTACTCTTAGGCTTATAACACGGCTATATTTTAAGCGGCTTAACTTATTTTTAGAGTCTGCTTCTTAAAAAAAAACTATTTATGGCGGGCAGAAAATGTGGAGTATTTAATGTGTATTTCTTAAAAATAGCTAAAATATAAGAAGTAAAAACTATTTATTGCTAGCTATCTCGCTTACGTTTTTTACACACTTTTCAATACACAATCAAGTTTGTTCTTAAGTAGTAAGCAAAATCGGGTCACGAGCTGACACTATATTAACTGTTTAAAGAAAGATGATGAAAAGAAATATTTTTACTCATTCAAACTAACAACACAACGTAACTAAACCACTTTAATAAGATAAAATCTAGTACCTCAACCGATATGCCAATTATATTAGAGCAAGTTACGGTTCATAGGTGTCTGCGGGGTCGTCGGAACGTTCAGCCAGCCCATTAGACAAATAACGGATCCGCAGTATAACTTGCAGGCAGTAAACTTTATTAATGGCTCGATTACAAGCTCGACCCGAGGTGCAAAGAAGTGCTATCAATCAGTCAGGTGTGCGACGGGGTCGGTATCCATTCTCTCAGTAACGCTAATAACAAAATTCCGACGCCCTGTTTGTTCCCTTGAAAGGGGTGAAGATGAATGCCCTAAAATTGTACCGTTGGATTGCTTTATCTTTAAAATTGTCTTTAAACAAATTTCAATGTATTTATTAATTAAAATTTTTTGTAAAGATTTTATCATTACTTTAGCTGGCATAATTCAAGATTATCGCTGTAGGTTGAGTTGAGGTAGACTATGCAAAGGCATTGTTTTTTATTATAAATTCGAATTTTTCTGCATCAAATTTACATTGATATTATTTCATGTAAGTCCCGTACTTTAAAGTTTTGAAAAATTATTTCAATATGCCTTTACAGAAAGGTAAACTTTTATAAAAGGAAAAAATATACCTAAATGAGTTTTAAGACACATATTTTTATCATAATCTTAATTTCCAAGATTGACGTGCAAGTGCATTACAGAATATTGGAAGATAAATGCTGTGGAGTCTATGGCCATGGTCACTGGATAACTAATTTACTTTCTGTTCAAAAGAAATGTGATAATTTATTGAAATGAAATTTAAAATTGCTATTTTGTTTACGTTACAAACATTGTATAATATGTAGAAGTGATTTCCAACATCTTTTTGATCAATCCTGAAAGCTTTAGCGACCTTCTACTTCAGAACTTATTCAGTTTATCGACCATAACATTCTTCAGTGACATCCTTCCTTTTCAACTAGCTAATACTATCTACGCTAAGACGACTAAGAGAAGAAGTCTGGCCTTTTCGCCAAGACCAGCCTGTCGCTGGAGGAACTGTTGCCGTGGATCTGGGACCCTCCAATTATATCGGCTGAAGGCACCCACAGGGGTTAGTCGGTATTGCAGTAAATTTCGAGTCCGACATGGGTCTAGAGGACACCCGGGCTACTAGGTATCATACGTAAATCTATTCTCCTGCATCAAAAAAAAAACGAACGACTAGCCTAAAACCGCTAGCTATCTAATATATGGAGGGCTGGAGGTAAAGGGAATATGATAGGCAATCTGAAGGCAACACTGTCTCAATAACAGTAAATTTGCAACACTCACACACGGACATGTGCGTCAAACGGTGCATGTGGTGAGTTTGTATTAATGTATGTAAATACATACCGTCGGCGGCCGGCGCGGCACAATATTGCGACATTAAACAGAATATGGCCGACGAGACGGACATTTTGAACAAAAGTCGACATTTGCAAACGTTATACAGCCACTCACGTGCACTTAACATTTGGAATAACTATTAACTCTGCTTAATCCCGATGCTAATGGACTCGATTTAATAAAGGGACGTTGCACCCTCTGGTTTTTTACATGATTGCAAACATCTGAAGTGTCTGTATTAAATTAACAAATACATAAGGTTTTATGTCCAGTTGTATTTACAATAAATTCACAAAGTATTACGAGTTATCGTACTAACCTACGATAAGGTTGTTTCACAATATGAGTTTAATAGTTCATAGCCTTTCTAATATTCTGTCTCTTTCTCAGTCAATATATCAATCTCATAGGCAACAACCGTCGCTTCAGAGTCAGCAATTTGTAAAGTCTACGCTACGCTAGCCTACAAAAAGAGAAGATTATTTATTTGTTTGTATTAAACCATTCTTTCACTAATAGCTACGTTATGCGAAAGTAACATAGGTCCTAGACCAGGGCTAAGAATGTATCAACAATATGAACACAAAAACAGACGGCATCAGAAGATTCGAAGGCATGAGGATAACGATATATAATATAGAACGATAATAACATACAACGTCTTAGTCATTGTTTGGTTCTTTCTACATTTAATAGTGGATATAAAAAGTGGACGATATGTCGCGTGATTGTAAAAAAATTAAAGTTTGGTAAGTAACATACTTACCAAACTTTAAATACAATCTAAAAAAACTGCAATATTTTTAGATAAAAATGAGAGAAAAGGGGATCGATATGAATCCTGGATTGTTCTCTTTTATATTATTATTTTATATATTTCTTTTATATATTAAAGTAGCTTTAAGCGACTTCGCTCGCGCTCTTAATTTTTTTTAAATGTCCTTGTCCTATGTCGTTACTCCTTTCTAATGCCTTCAAGACTATGTGTACAAAGTTTTATATTGATCGGTTGGAGTAGTTTTGACTCGGAAGCGTAACAAACAAAAAACATAATAACGTGAATGTAACATTTATAATTCAAATTAATGATTAAATCCAATATTAAAATTTAAACATCAAAGAAATCGAGATATAACGAGATATTATTGATTATTGCGAAAAATGTATGTCGAACGAAACCATGGTAATAGTCAAAACAGCGGGCTGATCAATACCCCGACTCCCATAGCATGCGACACCGGCGGAAATGAGCCGACCACATCCAGCGGGGTGGTGATGTTGCAACTTGCACATTTTGACATTTGCGCTCACACACACGCGCGCGCGATATTTATCGACAGTAAAGCACTTTTAGAACTGCTGCAAATATTTTGCAACACGTTTAATGGCTTTTTCTCTGTCGGCCATCACGGTGGACTAACACGCCGCGCGATTTGCGTGTTTTGTGCATTTTTATTTTAGTACACGTCACTTTTTTGTAGTATAGGGGACAAACGAGCAGTCGGAGACATTTTCACGACTACCGTGAGATCCGCATAGAGATTATACAGATGCGTTGCCCTCCTTCCTCCACCCTCCATGAGCCACCGGCTACTTACACACCGCACGAAACACTACAGGCCTACTGCACAGTTGTCACTTTACGCCGGTTTCGTATAAGTGCGAGGTACCTCTCCGGTCGTGCCGGCCCTATTCGGCTGCATGCAAGTATGCAGTGTGGCGCTACCTCCTATTAGCCGAGAGAGACCCGTAGTTGCGTCCGACTCCCACTTGACAGGTTTTTTATTAAGCTAATAGGTACCACGTCTATCAAAGTATTCTCCATTTCACTCTTTTGTATAACTCGAACAGAGAGAGAAAATATTTTTTTTTCACTTAGCCCAAGAGAGATAAATAATGGCTGGATTTATGGATTATCCCTTCAAGTGGGTTTGTGAGGAAGATACTTTCGCAATCCAGTAGAGGTTGAAACTATGGTTTTTCATACTATTCATTCTACCAGTAAAGTTTAAACCTTTTTGTAGATGTTTAAGGATATTTAAAGGACAAATACTAGTGAATTTATGCTTGCCAAATGCACTCATTTTGTGTGAAACGAACTTCACATAGGCAAAGATCTACTTAGTACTCTTTTTTTAGTAATATAATTATAGGTAATTTCGATTTTAGGGTTTATGTATAACATTACTTGTGCTGTAATTCTTACTTTTTTCTATATTTCATAATTCAAGGTCAATAATAATTCCCATTCTTTGTCTTCCCAGTATTTGACAGAATTATTTAGGTCTTTGTTCAGAATTTGACATGAATTTCAGCGGGAGCCATCGACATATTCCTGAGAAAATATCCTGACATACATAGAAGGAGAGATTGTTAACAAAGTATTGTTTTAGGTTCTATTTTCTTATTTTGAGGCATCTAACCCTAAAAATGCACTCATACAGAATATTATGTATAAAAGATAGTATATTATGGGCTATGGTCCCTGGGGGAGGAGGAGGAAGGAGGGCAACGCATCTGTATATAACCTGTATGCGGATGTCTACAGGTGTCCGTAGTCATGAAACGGCTCGAATTGCCGTTGGCCCCCTTATACTATATAAATATGTATACCTAGTCAGACAGTGCCTGGTTCTCTTACTTTATTGGCATAGCAAACTAAATAAATCCACATTTGGCCTACACGGCCGAGAAGGTACCTCTCTCACAGATAACACACCTGCAAAGCTATAGGTAAGTAGGGGAGATAGGGGCTGGTTGTTACAGGGGTAGGTTGTTACAACAACGATAGCGGCTGAATGGAGAGAGATAATTAGATGCTTTAAAGAGATAAAAGTCACGCCACCAAAGGCCCACAAGGCGTGCGAGCCTCAATGGGCCTAACGTTTGTGTGGAAGGAGTACGTGCACGTGACTGAGAAAAAGACAGGAAAGTAACTTTTTTATTTTTTCGTAATGTTGGCCTACAAACTGCTAAATTTGAAAGATGAGACGTGTGTTGCGTGAACTTAATGCAATTATGCTTTCTCTATATAAAAAATCTAGATTCATACAGTTATATTTATAACTGCGTTCACTACATGATCTTGAACGGTTGGTTTTGGTGTTGGGGCAAGAAGTGACATTAGCTCGGGGTAAGTTGTGACATGTCACAACCTGCCCCGTATCAATTTTTGACGACTATCATAATTTCAACACTTAAATTTGGTTTTTTCATAGATTGAGGACGTATAAAAAATGGAAGAGGACAAGTATACACCTCCTATTTAAGAGTTTACCAAAGATGTTTTAAGAGTTATGGACACTTTAAGAGAACGCGAGGTCTCCATATATACTAACCCAGTTCTGTATGTACCAGAGATTTGATTCACAATGAACCTACTTTTTCTCCCAATGCTATACGACTCTATCCAAAAGCTGCTGCTAGAACTAGGAAGGTATCCCAGAGAACGTGAAAATCGGCTATTTAACTAGAGAAATATGAATTGGCGCTGGAAAAAAAGTAAGAAGAAAGAAGATATTGATATATTCACATTCTTCTTATAAAATAGGAAAGTTAACTTGACTAAATTAACTTAAAGGAAAGGCGGGCAAGTAAGGAATATCAACTGAACCAGAAATGGGTCGAAGAACAAATAACAGTGCAGTAAAGTGAAAGGTGCTACAAGACTCAAGCGATGAAATTGAAGAAGATGGCTATTTTTGGTTGACTGATGTGTCGGCGTGTGCACCATTTGACCAGTGTATAGCTGATGAGGAATGGGTACAATGTATAGTTTATAATTAATATAAGAATCTGTGATTTCTCGTAATAAAAAGTCTGACAATGCACTTCCTTCTCAGTGTAACTTTTTACCCCGGGTGGTGTAACAACCTGCCCCAGGCGCGGGGTAAAAAGTGACATGCATTTTTTTCTACTATTTATTGATTAACTCCATTTCTAATCGTCCATTATGTAAAATTATTTTTGAAATTAAATCTTGAATAGATAATTAATCAAACAAACCTAAAAGTGGGTAGTATAATAGCTTACATAAAATGTCATGCCAGTTTTAGAAAAAAATGTAACAACCAACCCCGGCCTCCCCTACTGCCGTGTTTCGTGCGATTTGCTAGTTATGTTTTATGTGTTTTTGGTGGGAGGAGAGGAATTAAGTGCAACACATCTGCGTAACAATGACGCAGATGGCTATAGGAGTCTGTAGAAATTATTAATACTCCGTCGTCTCGTTAGCTCCCTTCAGCTGTAAGAAAAATCTTGTACCGCACATGGATTTCTTTCGTAAAACGCAGTTGATGAAAAAACGTGTATTATTTATAAAAATAAAACTTCATAATCATTTAAAACCTTTCCCCCGGTATATCGAATTGTTATTAATACAAATAACAATTCGATATACCTGAGCAAAAAATTGAATTTATACACAATCTCTACAGCCAGCGCC
>LUGF01038400.1:154021-164376 GCA_001625245.1 Calycopis cecrops | reverse complement strand
CCCCCCCCNNNCCCCCCCCCCCCTCCTCAGAGGGGCACTCATTATTCAACTTTTTAAGCGTCTATGTTTCAAACAATAAATTTTGACGAAAAATGGTTTTAGCAACCTTAATGTCATTTTTGAAGATCTATTCATAGACACCCCTCACATACAGGTTGGATGAAAAAAAAAGGCCTTATAGTTACGGAAAAAAATGGCTGTGACATGCGGACGGACAGACTGACAGACATGACGAATCTATAAGGGTTCCGTTTTTGGGCATTTGGCTATGGAACCCTAAAAACTAATAAAACATTTATAAATACCTCTCATGTGGCATGACTATAAGAATCTGTTATATTTTAATTTATTTCGATGATATATTTAAATACTAACTTCTTGCTCAAAAGAAAAAAAAACCCACGTAAAATGTGTATAAAGGAGAGTTCCCTCAGGAGAGATTTTACAAAACTTTATTATTTACATTTTACGGGATAAAAAGCATTTCCTTGTTTTATAGATTGTAATCGGGAGACCCAATTTCACCTTAATTTCTTTCGGTCTGTAGACTTTGCATGCAATATAAACAAACATGTATTTTTTCATCTTTAAAAATATAAGGACTAGTAGAGTCTATGGTGCATTTATGTATTTTTTCATTTAGATGAAGTAAAAAACAATAATGATGATATAGTATGTAAGTTATAGACACTAAAACCAGTTATTAAAAGAGACGAAAGTCTATGGAATATATTCGAAAAAAGTTAAAGATTGGGATACTTAGAATCAACAACAACAACAGTCTTTGCATGCAAGATAAACAAACATGTATTTTTTTCATCTTTAAAAATATAAGGACTAGTAGAGTCTAGGGTGCAGTTATGTATTTTTTCATTTAGATGAAGTAAAAAAACAGTAATGATGATATAGTATGTAAGTTATAGATACTAAAACCAGTTATTAAAAGAGACGAAAGTCTACGGAATATATTCGAAAAAAGTTAAAGACTGGGGATACTTAGAATCAACAACAGTACATGTTCTAACAGTTTTGAGAATTTTGTCTGTTTATCTGTTTATTTGATCGCGCATCATGTGAACATGTCGAGAAAATCCCCGGGCAGGTTGGCTGTAAAAAGTAATGGTTACCAGAAATGCAATATAAGCAGGCGAGATCGCGGGCCACAACAAGTGGCGGAAAAGCTTGTCGCGGTAAATATAAAGGAATAAAATACGAAAAATATCACTTGCCACAAGCAAATTCCATATAAATGTATGCCACAGATATCTGAATACAGAATAGAATATTCTGTGCCAATGATGTGCTGTGCTGTTGAGTAATGTTATCTCGTATAAAGGAGGTCTTAAAAGACGCTGCACCATTTCACACAGCTCGCAAGAAAGTGTTACACTTTTGTAAACATTTTTAAAGTGTTGCAAGGGTCAGGGGTGGATTATGGCTTATGTGGCTGAGAATGCGTCGCTTGATCACGTGCGAAAACCTCGTGCATGCATTGTTGAGATACAAAGCAAGTGAAAATGCTCATTTTTGTTGTTTACCGCTGCTAAATATAGAATCAGAACGACTGTTATTAACAAAGAAAGTCACACAGTCAAACCAAACTGCGTACTGTTCTAATACACTTTTTGAAAATTAGAACAGTACGCAGTTTTGAGCGAGCGTCGGTTATGAGTTATATATTAGTAATGTAAAAAAGGTACCTCTTCATCACATGATACCGCCGTAAAAGGACAACAATGATGTCGCGTTTCTTGTGGTTAGCGAGTAGCCTGTGGCTCATTTAATTGGAAGATAAAAGGAGGGCAATGCATCCATAACATATCAATCATGCAGAAGTAGTAATCCAAAGTCTCCGACTTGTTTGTCTCCTATTACCACTCGCTCTGACTATACATATTTCTTTGTCAATTTAAACGCCTCTCGTCTCCAATCTAAATTCCTATTAGACCACATTATATTTTTCCTCATGAATTTAACTCTATAATTACTCTAATTAATTCTGTAAAGGGTCTAAGTTTTAAGCTTTTATTTAACTTCTGTTGGAGATGTTTAAATATTATACAGCTTTGTCCGTAATGGAGACAAGGTGGTTGAGACCGGTTATTTATTTAGTGTTTGAATAATGTCCTAGTTTATAATACTGGCTATATTTTTCACTTATATTAAATGATATTGTTTGCTCTGCCTGCCCCGGTGGGCAGTTGGCGTGAGGTATATAGCATTTGTGGATGTGTGCGTATTAAAAAAATTCACTTATATTTATTCTATTGCGTTTAATGATTTTATATCAAAAACTTATAGTGACATAACTCTTACTATATGGAGTATTTGATTGATAAATCATGTTGAATCGTAGCCGAATTAGTGTAGCACTAACAGGATGCCACGCTGCATGCATGCATGTACCCCAATTGGGCTGGCATGACCGAGGAGGCACCTCTCGCTTACACGAAACCGACGTGAAGTGACAACTGTGCTGTTGCGTTTCGTGCGGTCTGTATGTAGCCGGTGGCCCATGGAGGGAGAAGGAGGATGGGGGGCAACGCGACTGCATAACGTCTATGCGGATGTCTATGGGCGTCGGTAGTCATGAAAATTGCTCCGATTTCCCGTTTGCCCCCCGTTATACTATACTAAAAAAAAGGGTGGTACATGGTGGTACTCTACATGATTCCGCCACAATCCGATAGCTTTATTATCGCTTTAGGCTTAGGTTTGAGACTCCGAAGGCTTAATGGAGAAGAGCAGTAGGTACCGAGAAGTTAAAATCAAATTACACTTTAATTTCAAAAGATGTCATAAAGTTATAAATTTTTATTATTTGCGAGAGTTTCGCTGGCGACTCACTAGTTTATAATCAATATTAAAAGTAATGAATTATTAGTAAGACCTATTTTCATATTCTAGTTATAATTCAACTCTCATTTATAAACGATGTTAAGATTCACAGAAATAGAAGCATTTACAATTTTAAGTCAAGTGTAATGTAATACATCGTCACATATACATTTACGCATGAATATTGTAGAACCCAGTGCGCGTTTCCGATTGACAATTGTATGCAATTTGCAATTAAGTCAATACATAGAAATGGGCGAATCGATAGAGGTCATCGGCACCGCATGGACCCCTCCGCAAGGGTTGCCTTCACCCCATCGGAATGCCAGGAAAACAGTCCATTTTTATATCACCTGGGGTTGCGGTTAGGTCCATAAAGGTGCCTCTATTTTCCTTTATCTGTTCAGTTGCGTAAAGTAAAAATCGGAAAATGGAGCAAGAGCGTCTATAAGACTTACTTAAACTGATTAAAAACATTTGTTTTTATTGAAGCTTCTAGCAATTTTTATCTCATTGATGTTAGGATTTTTAATGTAATCACTATTCTTTCCCAGTCTAGGATACAATAAATACTTAAGAAACGTCAAGACTGAATCTTGTAAAGGAAAGTATATATTTTCCCGAACTCATAAGCTAATAGAAAATTAATAAAAAAATATTGTGCGTGGTTATGAATAATTTTGCACTTTACTCTTTCAGAAACGATTGAAGGCTCGCGGTTTAAAATAAAATATGAGGCGTAACATTGCATAGTGGGCAATGTAACGCTGAGCTTAATGCCTTGCTACGCTTACGCCTCTTGAACATCTTTCACTATAATATAATCATCTTCTTTCTTAAGGAGTAAACTCCAATCGCATGTCGCATGTGCTTCATGGGTGTAGCAGAGACTGATTTTAGGTAGATAGCTAACAAGTAAGGTAAGTAAGGTAGATACCAAAAAATTTGGTTAGGTAATTCCTTCCTTCAGATGAAGGAAGTAAGTAAAACCATCTAGTACCTTTATTGCCCTTTTGTGAAGCGCGCTGATGCCAACATTGCTTAAAAATATTATATTTCTAGCTGCACCCGCGGTTTCACACGCGTAAATTTCGATTCCGTGGAAAATAGAAAATCATCCCATGGCATCCCATAGGAATATTTTTTCGGGATAAAAACTATCCTAAGTGTTAATCCAAGTTACCCTCTATGTGTGTACCAAATTTAATGAAAATCGGTTCAGCAATTTTTGCGTGAAGGAGTAGCAAACAAACAAACAAACAAACAAACAAACATACAAACTTTCGCATTTATGACATTAATAGGATTTCATACAATTTGATATATTACTTAACTGTTAATTTCTCATCTCTTATGTTCCTTAAACTAGTACTACTACGTACTACTACTTGTTAGTATTTCGTTCGATTTTTTTGTCTCGCAGGGAAATGCATTTACGCACTACCAATGGACCTAGGTTGATACTTGTTAGTTTCCGTGTGTTTATAACAATTAAATTTATTTTTATTTACAATTTTGGAGTTGTTTTCAGGAATATGGAATCACTTCTTATTCCTCATTTTTTTTCTGATCAACTATACCCAGATCCCAAGATAGTTATTGTATTTTCATCCAGCTCGTTCCGATGATTATAGCAAAGGGTCACAAGTGGTCTCTGTCCTGGAGACGCAAGCATAGCAGCGGTGAGAAAGTGGACCAAGCCCAATCTACAAGACTGTGCATGTTAGCAGTCGCCAAATGACCAAAAGTAAGTACCTAATAAAAAATAAAAACACAGCTACAACATGTGAAGGACTGCTGGATTCTCCAGGGTATCTTTCTGTAGAGAATACCTGGGCAGCTCGGCGCAGATTCCAAGTTGGAGCCGCGTGTGGTTTTAGACCGTTCAAATCCAACACAACTATTTCCGTGACAGCCCCTGCTGGGATGGTACCCGAGGGGGTTTCACACGATAAAAAAAAGGATAATAATAATAAAATACATGGCACCCATATAAACGATGGACATAAAATAAATGAAATCTATTCAGCGGGTATTTGGAAGGAAAACTTATTAAATACTATCATCTCTTGTTAATGGAGTGAGCTGTTCGGTAGTTTGCATAACTAAATGCACAGTATTCATTTAATTATAAACTACTATAACGAGCTTCATATTTACCAACTTTGCTTTTTATTTAGTGTAGAGCGAGTTCAATTTATTGCTAATGTTCCAATTGTTGGATACAGGAGAGTGGGTTATATCGTACCACCTTTTGATTTATCTTGAATATTTTCTGTAAGTTGGGACAATAAATCAATAAGTAAAGGCAAACTATATGTAGCAATTAAAAAAAAAATTTTTTTTGACGAAAATCCACTTCGAACTACTTTTGGAAAGGATCTGCCATTGGTACGGCTTATTTGACAAGTTGTTTTATTTTACCATAGCTCGCCCCTACTTACGTCTGCATAACATCTATGTGGATGTTTATCGATGTCTTTATATAAATAAAAAGATTGCTTTGCGTAAAAAATATTCAACGAACCTAAGTCCATCGTCACTTTCCTCAATATCAATTGTTTGCCAACCTACACATTACACAATAAAAACGTTTTAATGAATGAACAAAGTCCGTATTACTTACTTATTAAATTTAATCTGTAATCAAAAGTCCAGCGGATCTTCCTGATAAATTTTTTGTTTGTAGAATAAGTCCCCAGGGGGTCTGTTGTTTGCTCGAGGCATATATGATGAAGCAATTATCCTTGGCCGCTGTAAGTTATTTTATAGCGGGGGTCGAACCCGTGACGCCATATTTACGGGTCCCATTTTAAATACTACGGTTACAACGTATTCGCGCTTTGCTAAATCCTAAATTGTATTTCTATTTATATATTTTCCGTGAACTTTGGTGAGCCTAATGTAAGTTTAATATCGAATTGTCTTGATTATACAGATGTCTATAAGTTGTAAAGATGTCTCTGTTATTTTTATTTATTTATTTATTAAAAACACAAAATGTAACATCATAACAGAAAAACTCCAAGTCGATGATACCTACACTTAAAATATAAATTTACAAATAACAAATTGTCAGGTACATATTACACTATTTTATACATATTAACTATTGTCATTATACATATTCTAAAACCTTCTGCGACAAACTGAGGAGTTTCGGCAGGTTGTGGCTAAATATATCGACGTCGTTGTCTGCAAGCACGTTTATTAAATTAATGGCGCGTGATATTGGAGATGCATGGAGCAGGTTGGTGCGAGATGCGGGAGCACTGAGTAATGCTCGCCGGGAGCGCAGGCCTGCGTGGGGGACGCGCAGTGGTAGCGCGCGCAACACGTCCGGGTGCTGCAGCTCACCGCGCAGCACGCGACACCCGTACTTCACGAGGGCCGCGTCCCTCCGAACGGACAACTTGCAATATCCAACCATGCCCAGCACAAACAGGCTTGGGTACATTAATGGATAATACGGGTAGACGCCATACTCCTTTAGGTAAAGGTATCGTGCGAACTTGTGCTGAATTTTTTCAATCATCGCCTTGTATTTACTCTCATAAGGACTCCATATGATTGAATTAGTTTCTAAATGACTGCGTACTAAGGCGTTATATAATATTTTTATAGTACTCACATTGCTAAAATTTGCGCATTGTCTTAAAATAAAACCAAGGTTTCTAAAAGACTGGGCGCAGACTTTATCAATGTGGTGACGGAAAGTCAGATCAGGCATCATTTCAACGCCTAAATCTCGAACACGCGTCGCTCGTCGCATCACCGAGTTCCCGACCGTGTACTGGTGGTGAAGAGGGGCGCGCGCGCGCGTGTATGAGATAATGCTGCACTTTGCTGCATTAAAGAACAGCTTGTTAGATTCGCTCCATTTTACAACTCTTTCTATATCCCGTTGAAGCCGATCGCAGTCTAAGTCATCTCTAACGGTGAGAAATAGTTTTAAGTCATCCGCGAACAACAAGCACTGGGCCTCCTTAACGACATCCGGGAGATCGTTTATCATTATGATAAATTCGAGAGGTCCGAGGTTGCTTCCCTGACTTACCCCCGAATGGGTGTAGTACGGTCTCGAGTCGTAACCCGCATATTCGACATACTGTTTTCGCCCACCGAGATAGCTCGCAAAGAACTGAAGAAGGTGCGGCGTAAACCCCATTGATGATAATTTCATTAAAAGTATGTCATTATCGACCGAGTCGAACGCCTTTCGGAAGTCGAAATAAGCGACGTCCACCTGGCCACCTGCGTCTACTACTGGCGCCAGGTGCGACACGAACGATAGCAGGTTACTACTTGTACTCCTACCCGGTCGGAAGCCGTGTTGTGCGTCTGTCAGTCTAGCACAGACTTGTGAATAAATTCGCTTGTGCAAGACCGCTTCAAATATTTTTGCAAACACCGACGGTACGGCGATCGGCCTATATCCTTCCATCTCTGTTGCTGCTCCCGATTTAGGTATCGGAATAACTCTGGACGTTTTCCATAAGTCAGGATAATGACGTTCTTTTAAACATAAATTAAAAATGTGCAACAGAGGCTTCTCGAATACCGCGCGACAGTCCTTGATGATATACGCAGGTATACCATCAGGGCCAAACGAGCGCTTCGGCTGCATGTGGAGGAGCGCGGCGCTCACGTCCTCGGCGGTCAGCTGTGCGACGTGCACGCGAGCGGCGCCCGCGGCCGGGCCCGCCGCGCGCTCCGCCGCACCGGGGTCCAGCCGCGGTCGATCTCGGCTGTATACCGACTCGAAATAAGTCGCAAAGTACTGCGCACACTGCTCGTCGCTCAATTCCAGTCCGTTTTTAGTTATATTTTTTATGCCATAAACGAGGCGTTGAAATACTTTAATATTAGTCGACACCCATAAACATCCACTCAATGAGCCTCCTTCCACCTCAATGAGCCACGGAAACTCACACACTGAATGAAACGCTTGAACATAGCTGTCACTTCACGCCAGTCTCATGAAAGCGAGAGATTCTACCCCAGTCGTGATGGCGCAATTCGGCTACAAAGCAGCATGGTACTATCTCTTACTAGATGATAATATTGGTATGATATCAATATTAACATCTGTCCTGTCATTAACTTTATCGTTATGAACAGCCCTATCGCGGTTTTTTTAAAGAAATAATATGTCGTTGTTTTTAATTATTATATAATACTAGCTGCGCCCCGCGGTTTCACCCGCGTAAATTTCGATCCCGTGAAAAATAGAAGATCATCCCAAGGCACCCCATAGGAAAAAATTTCCAAGATAAAAACTATCCTATGTCTTAATCCAAGTTACTCTATATGTGTCTGCCAAATTTCAACAGTTTTTGGGTGAAGGAGTAGCAAACAAACAAACAAACAAACATACAAACTTTCGCATTTATAATATTAATAAGATTATAATATTACGTAACTCTTATTCTACCAATACAATTAAATAAGCACTGCCCTGGAAAATAAAAGAACTAATACTGAACGTAGAAATGATATTAGAAGTCGATTGACTCTGAAGCGACGGAACAATTCGCGCAAATCCTTGAAGCCTACTTCCATGTGAGCCATTCTTAGGAAGGTCTGAAAGTTCTAAAGTATTGAAGTTCATTCGATTGGAATTCCCTCATAGCTAAGGCAGCGACGACCTAGCATCTGGTTGGTACTATAGACTCAGTAATCGACGAATGCTTAATTATTATTAGAGATCTCTTTATTATCTGTACTAATAAAATTAAAAAGCGGAAGAGATTGTTTTTTTGTTTGTTTTTTGTTTCTTTGAATCTAATCTCTGGAACTACTGATCCGATTTGAAAAGTTCTTTCAGTATTAGTTAGTCCATTTAGAGAAGAAGGCTATAGACTTTTTAGTCCGCTGCAATAAAAAAAACGGATTCACGTAAATGAAGTTGCGGGCGTCTACTAGCAAACGTTCAAACGTTTGCATAATATTTACAAATGATCTGGCTGCCGGGCTGATTTGTGAATCTAAACCATTCTCAAATCCCCATCAACACACACAAAAAAATCGTCTAGACGTTTAGGTGTTCAGTGACATACAAACGCACACAAGAAAGTATATAGATATAATTATAAACGATAGGAGCCTTGCGGTTGTGTGCTCTTAATATATAATCATTTTATGTATAAGGATAAAAAGTGTTTCTACGTTATTCCCGATTGTAGCCAGACTTAAATTTGCCAATTAAATCTATTCGGCAGTCTTTTTTGAAAGAATATCAAATAAACATCCAAACATTAGTAATCAGAATTTAATATGATAGGATACATAAATGCTAATATAATATACATTTTATTAATTTTCTAACATTTAGACAGTGTCCCCTCTCTTACCAAATGGATGATGGAATTGTTGAATTGATTTCCAAAGAATCTGTGTTAAAGTTTCATTTAAATATACAAATAACTTTCGTGAAGAACACCGTAAGCAGTTTGTATTGTAGGTCCGCACAAGGCGAACAGTGACGAGTCGTGATGTATTGCCAGCACCTACTATATTTTAGATAAGATTTATTACTAACGACCGACAGACAATTTGTAGTTTAGTACATCATCATGACCAGCGGCTATAATAAATTAATGGCAGATGTAATCGAGGAAATAAATATATATTAATGGAACACATCACATTGTAGATAAAACTTCGTCTTATTAGGATTTTGGTCACGACTTTATTGGCAATGCTTAGGAGGAAGGAGAAAGAAGAGAAAGAGAGAAGGAGGAAACAGAATGGTATTTTACTTTCTATAAGCATACTATCTGCGCTCCTCGGTTTTTTCATGCAAACTTTCATCCCAATTTCACCTACCTAGGAATGATTTTTTTGAAAATGATTTCCATCATCCAATCCAAGATATAATATGCGGATGTCTAAGGCTCAATACTATAATAAAATAGATGACTATCCTTAGTTATAAACAAATATAAAAGAACCAAGTTGCTCAATTATTTTTACACATCATCAGCTTTACCTCAATCCACATTGCACATTGTAATATTAGGAGAAATATGGTTGTCTGACAAACAAACGGCGGGATAAGCTTTTGTGTATCGAGGCCACAAGTTGTCTGTGTGTAGGCAAGCGAATTAAGTAGTCCACAGTAAACGAGTTATGGCGAATTACTGACAGTGCGAGTATAGTGCCGTAGTACTGCGAGCTGCGAGCCCGCATAGAGATAGCTCACTCAACGATATTGTTGGCACATTCTGAATCACTTTGTCAAAGGTTTAATTATACGAACTTCACAATTCAAACTCTCCATTTGGAGATATTAATTTGTGTGATAACGTTTTGGAGTGGGCTGAGTAGCTAACGTGCTATAATTGTTATTCACTATTTTATGCAAAAATAAATAATGGTAATAACTCTCCTTCTTCATGCTAATACACTACGGACTATTTTAACTAAGGATTTCCTAAAACGTTTGTAAAATTCCTGATGAAATATAGTCAATCTCTTCTTACTTACAATCTTATCCTACTAATATTATAAATGCG
>LUGF01038400.1:129598-141357 GCA_001625245.1 Calycopis cecrops | reverse complement strand
TTTTTTGCCTCTGAAAGCTACTGTGGGATAATTAATTGATCTACTTAACATCTTGAGGATAATACACGTGGCTGTCTAGCATCCTTGATAATAATTGGTTGCAATTTTTCTTTAAGTAACATTTTATAACATTTTAAGTCTTTCCTGTTCCGGAGTCAAGCATTTCACAAGCCATTACTTTCTTGCAATTGACAACATCAATGAACATAATATCAATTGAAGTGGCAAAGCAATTGTCGAGACTTGGCATGTATTTACGAGGCAAGCATGTGGGTTAGCTCGCAGTCGGAATTTGCATGTAGACAAGTCAAAAGTCAAGTATGTGGATGTTGATCTTTCATTTGCTCTTACTAACTATTTGGAGTATGTATTTTGATGTGCGCTTTGTGACGCGGGCAATTTGGAGCGTAGATCTAGCGGCAGGGCTGCGAAAGGATCATACTGCTTCTTTCTTTTTAATAAAGACACAAAAGCGAGGGTATTTTTTTTCTACGTTCTTATTTAGCTTTAGGATAATATACATAAATTTTGTGGATGACGTTCAAGGTTCTAGACATTCTAGCGAAGAATTAGGTCAGGATTTCGATCTCATTTCTTTCTATGGCCAATATTTTTTATGAATATCACTGTCATATCATATTTTTTCCTAAGAAACATTTTATTATTTACGAGACAACTTATCTGTGAAGCTATATGAACAATTTTCCACGAAGCAATAGCGATAATTTTCGCAGTACGCTGCCCCTGAGGGTCGTCACTATATTTGCAGCATCAGTTCATTGTATAGATGAACTATGTCTATATATGGCGTGTAAGTAGCCTATGGCCCATGGAGGTAGGAGGAGAAAGGAGGGCAGCGCGTCTGTATAGCCTCTATGCGGATTTCTACGGGTGTCGGTAGTCATGAAAATGACTCTGACTTCTCGTTTTCTCCTCTATACCATAAAAATATAAATCATGAGTTTTGAAAAATCGTGTCGTCAGTTGGAAAAACTACATTTTAGATTTTCGCGAACCTGAATTATTCAGCCAGAGAGACAGACTACCAATGACTGACTGAATTATCAATCGCTCGAGAGTGCTGCTTTACCTAAGAAACTTTGCTGCTTTAGGAAACATTTAACAAATTGATAATGACCATAATTGAAAAAGATTTAAAACTTTAGTTTACGAAAAAGGCCTTTCACTGACTACTTTATGATGGCCAACTCAACGGCATTAATATAGCCCGAAGATATATAGATGCTGTGTAACTATAACTTCATATCTCAATAATTTTGAACAGCATGATTTGCATTCAACTTCATAAAGTGAATTTATTGCTGTCGGTTGCGCGCTAATTAATAATAACTTCGAAAATTTTACAAAATATATGCGAATATGAAGTATTACTTACGAAGTAGTGAATAGTAAAGATGCACGATTTTTTAATGAAATTGCTTATTATAAGTGAATCAAAGGTAAGCTCGTTTGGAGTTATTAATCGCTGTGGTGTATCCAACTCTATCAATGACGTGAAAATATATTGATCGCGGTAAAGGTTATTGCGGATGCCGGTAAATAGATTGTATTAAAATAAATATTTGCTTACAGCATTTCGACAAACTAGGACAACGCTGCGGTTGGTAGAATGAGCTGCAATTTAATGGAGGCGATTTACCTACACAAAACCTATTGACTGAATTATTTATTGCATAAACACTGTTTTTTTAGTACAAATTCCTAGTGAAATATTATTTTTTAATTTTTATACTTAATCTACTTGATCATCATCAAAGTGTAATTTAGTTTAATTCAAATTTCAAGTGTCTATAAATTTATTATTAGATAGCAACAGTTGAGAAGAAGATGGGACACGATATCATTTGCCATCTCTTTTGGCTATAATAATATACATTCAACATGAACTTGAATGTAAATTTACATCCATAACAGCGAAAATATGCAAAGAAATATTCCGAGCAACATTAAAAAGCAATATATTTTTATTGGGTTACTCGGTTCGCATTAGAGCGTTGCTAGAGATACGTTTATCGAAAATCGTCAGTTAGACAACCATAATGTTTTATTAAATGTCATTCGCCACATAATGAGGTGTGGGGGATCTAACATTTGCGAGAGAGGCGCTACAGAAATATGTGCAAAGTATTATGGAGTGCCGTTGTAAGTCAATGAAGCGGCAAATGGGGTGTTCTCGCTGCTTCAATGAGGGCACACTCTAATAAATAAAATTATGCCGCAGAAATTACTAGAATACGCAGGCTGCCACCGTTCCCGAGAAATTGGATGTTGGTGATTCCCATCGATATCCTCCCATTATTGACGTAATAAGTATTAAGCTTTGAAGACGCCTGATTGCGGTGGGAAACGTTTTCGGCGCTGGCACCATCTGCTTCAGTTGGTCGTTTCAATGTTTTCCCCAAAAATAATGCTAAGAAATACAAGCACGGAGACTTTGCCGCCATTTCTGTGTTTTATAGACTATTTGAGACATCTGTTGAAGCAATCTAAGGAAAATAACAGAGACAACCTACGCTTCGGAGTTTGAGACCGAAAACATTAAATGGTGTGTAAATTGCAATCGCGTTTATACTAATTATGTCAAAGACCTTATGCAGGGTTTGTTGCAGAGTCCCTCCTTTTCATCTTGTAGTTACGTCAGCTCCTTTTATAAAATACTTAACGAGAGAGGTATTGTTAGACGTGACGATATGTGACATCGAGTGTAAGGAAACGTGACGTTCATAGCTTAGTCTTTTTAACCTGTTTTTAGCGCATTGATTTTGCGTTGAAACTTTGTTTTGCGATATACCTATAATTTAGACCTATCGTGACGACGAATTTATATTGTATGACATTATTATCAAAGACATTCCAGACATGAAAATAAATTCTCATTGGGTATATGGGGTAGGTAAGGTATATATACATATATTTATATATAGGTATATATATACATACATTTTCAATTTTCTTGTCGCTGCTTTGGTTTCAGTTAGATCACACTGTACATAGGGGGCCTAATAAAGAGATTAACTTGATATACTGTTTGTGTGTCTATCTACATATGACCCAATAGTACGATTTAAATTTATGAAACACTTTCCTTTAATTATGGCCTCATTCCAGTAGTCACATGGGAGACATCATAATTCTATGAAATATTTTTTTACCTGAATTATACTCGAAGGTAGGAAATAATAGCTTTAGCAGACAGTTTTATTTATTCACTAGCTATGTTCCGTGGTTTGAATTGACTTAAATCTATCCCGAGCGAAAGATTCGTCTTTAGAATAAAAAATGTTTTATATAATCTAATATTTATATACTTGTATGTGCCACATAAGTATCAACCAAATCCATTCGGAAGTAGAAAGAATAAAATAAAAAAATACATATTGTAATTGTGTGTATCATTAGTTAAAAGGATTAAATATTCTTTTTATATAAGTAATATCTACGCCCCGCGGTTTTACCTGCGTAAATTTCGATCCCGTGCAAAATAAAAAATCATCCCATGGCATCCCATAGGAACATTTTTTGGGGATAAAACTATCCTATGTATTAATCCAAGTTACCCTCTATGTGTGTGTCAAATTTACAAGTAAAGCAACAAATAAACAAACATACAATTATATTTTTTATCGTATAATATAATTATTAATTAAGAATGTACAATGAAGAAATAAATGAGGCCCGCTGAGTTTGTTTCGAGTGCCGGTTCTTCTCAGGACAGGGCTAGGGTTGAATCGGTGGTAGATGAAATTTTTTGACGTTCAAAAAGCAATTTTTTAAATTCTGTTTTGAATAAAAATATTTTGATTTTGATACAAACTTTCGCATTTATAATATTAGTAGGATGTTATGCAATCTTGCAATTATAATTGAAAAAAAAGCGTTGCAAAGGTGTAAACAACAACTTTTTTACTCTAAACCTGAAGTCAAGGTTTTATAGATTGTGTATTAAAACACAAAACCATTGCTACATCAAAGTATAATCCCCCATGTCAGTTGTGCCTTTTGTGAGGTCTATGGGAGCAGCGCCGGATTAAGCTCTGGCGAGGTCCGAGGTCTACGGACTTTTGAATTGGAAGGGGGACCCTTTTATGGGTGTAGAAATGATCTTAAGGCCCCTAAGCCCGGTGGCCCTGGGCTGGAGCCCAGATCCGGCGCTGTATGAGAGTCAGAATTGCTTTAGCTTCTTCGTATCAGTCCTTACGACGATACGATATACGTACGTATATAATACGCGAATATAATCTAGTTCCTAATACATTCGCGTATTTCCCAATGATCACTAATTACGTGTAATCCCCGGTCGTCTCACAAATCGTGCCGCGGGAGAATACATCACGATAGAGTATCTTAATTTGTCCCATTTATTGTGTGCCCCCGCCGGGCGGCCTGGTAATGATCCACCTCATATCTAACTTTCAAATCGAATTGCCCTCATTCAACAACTTTTATGATTCTACAGAATTAATTGCACAGGGCTCTATAAACTGTTGTTGAGTGTCAGAACAAATAGGTAAGAATTCTTTTTCTTTTTTTTTTTTATTGGTATAAGGAGGCAAATGAGCAGTCGGATTTATTTTCTTAACTACCGACGCCAAAAGACGTCTTTCATGGACCACCGGCGACTAAGACACTGTACGTAACGGGACAGCACAGCGATCACTTTATGCCGGTATCTTGTAGGCGAGAGGTACTTCCTCGATCGTGCCGACCCAATTCGGCTGCATGCTTGCAAGCAGCGTGGCATACTCGTACATCTTATTAGATCTTACTTGTTGTCAAATGATAATATTTTTTTAGGTTTTTTATGTAGTTACAAAAATAAAATGATCAAATATAGTACATATGAGATCAAGTTATCCGAAAAAAATTGAGAAATATACTGAACACATTGATGATCACCAATGTCCATAGACATCTTATGAGCATGGCATCATAATGAATACGTTAGTAGATATGCAACATTTAAGAACGGCAACGCGACCTTCCTAATAGATGGGTCACATGAAATGCGATCATATTATAGCCATGACGGCGTTAAGAATTTACAGCTATGACACCACTGATTTACCGTATGGGGGGCAAACGAGCAGTCTGAGCCATTTTAATGACTACCGACGCCCATAGACATTCGCATAGAGGCTATACAGATGCGCTGCCTTCCTTTCTCCTCCCACCTCCATGGGTACCACTTACTGAAAATGTATTAAGCCTTACTCCTGGCTCTTACATAACTTACGGTTATTTTTAGTAAACGGTACATGTTACAAACCATTTAACGAAGCGGTTGCAGTAATAATATATTACCTGGAATTGGTCGGGCAGCATGTCATTATCATTTGTGCTCTGTTCTGTATAATCTGTATAACTGTCGGTTACCTATGTTTATCTATGGAAACATTTACTACATATAATATGTTATACATAATATATCATAATAACCCTTTCTTATATCCCATAGTTGGGTAGCGTCATCTACACGGATAGCTACATACTTAAATATGTAGTAATATCGAATTACCAAACATTAAATGTAAAAACAAATATATAAATTAATAAATACTCACTAAAAACCCACTATTGCATTAAAAAAATATGTATGAAAAACAAAAGGATTTCCTTTTTTTTTCCAGAAAGTCGTCACTGTTCTTATTTATTTTCAATTGACAATATTTCCATTCCCTATATCATATCTACGTTTAGCGATGATCTCTATCTATAATATATATTATGAACGTCTACCGACAGCGCAAAACATATATTTTATCTAATTAAAACAGTTTATTTACTATGCTAATAATATAACAGTCGCTTGATATATTCAAAACTCAAGAAATAAGTATAGTTATAGTATGCATTCGTTATATGAAACTTTAGGGTTGAGGTATTTTAGTAAATCATACATAATTACCAAAGTTGTGTTGTTTTAGGGTTACCAAAACAAACATATTTTTGTCTGTATCGGCCGACGGGCGCCGTATCGTATTACGGCTAAGTATCACGAGAGCCACGTTTGAAGCCCACCAGCCAACATTATGAAATTCCTAGCGATAAATTAATATTTGATAGAATTCAGAGATTAAATTCACGATTACGATGATTGGAAGATTATATTTGATGTACATTAGGTACATTTTAAATATGTTTTCACCTTAGTAGTAAATATACGGTAAAAGTAAAGTCCAGCTAGGTTGTAAGGTGCATAAATGCCTTTTTCCTACGTCAAAAAAAAAGAAGCCTATCTTATCATTAGCATTATCTTTCTACTGTTGTATTCAGGCTTGTGCTAGAAATATATAAGTTGTTGCAATTCGTACCAATAGCTGGAAATAATAAGGCCTGAAAGTTAGTTATTAGGAAGTATCGTCATATCGTTGAGAGATCAGGACTGTGGCCATCGCCGATCATGAACATATGAACATAATATTATATTGTCCAGGAAGATATTTAAAAAAAAGGTTTCCAAATCAGACACATTCTCAGTTTAATATGGCGTACCTATACATTATACAAACATGTTTATACGTTACAATTAATTGAAATTTATTGCGATTCAATTTCTCACTACAGTGTTATGTAATACATTACATCTGCTTCAACACGAGTCAAGCCAGTTTTTGTTAAACTCCTCCTTACATGCTTTTAATGGAAAGATTTACGTTCGAAGTAAATTAAGAACAATTTGCGGAGTGCGCCGTGAAATGGGAAAATTAATTTATGAACATGACGGATGTAACGAGTAAATGTTTAATGGATGATTTTAAATTAATTTTGTATGATAATTGTGATGTTTCGTGTGGTAAGTAGCTGTGAATAAAATTCTATAAACGTCGTGTCTTCTAAGAGTATTATTGTGGTTTTATGATTAGAATTGAATTAGTTTAATTAGATTTCCCAGATCATTGTCTGCTCTTATAACTAATTTTACAGATTTGATTTTTTGTTGAACATCACGAACACGTTGAACTTCTATGAGTATATGAAATTAAAAAGACAACCTACTCTATGATTTCACAATACTTCCTGTTTTCCTTTAAAATATAATTAAAAATGAATTTAAAAGTTATTAAAGTAAAGAAAAAATAACAGTTTAACTTATCAATAAAAATTAATTATGAATTGTGAATCTATACTAATAATATAAACCTACTGGTCCGATTTGAAAAATTATTTCAGCATTAGTTTGTCCATTTAGCGAAGAAGGGTATAGACTACTTTTTAACCGACTGCGGTAAAAAAAAACGCATTCACACGTAAACGAAGTTACGGGCGGCACAAATGTATGTGTAAGAGAAAGTAAGCTTTTCATAAAGTTGGTTTCAATTTAGCGACACACCTAATGTAATAACAAACTTATTGTATTTATTGTAATTATTGTTTTATAAGAGTTGGTAGAATCATTAAAGTTTGATGATACATTATTGCGTTGTATTTTAAAACAACAATAAAGTTAGTAAAATAATTGTTCATAACATAAATCTGACATAAAAGATGCGCCGGTAAAAAAAAAAGATTAACTAAAAAAAAAGAATAATTAAAAATGTATGTATATGATAGCTAATATATTTTAATCTACCTATTAAAAAAGATGAAAAATCCGATTATCCGACGAATTATCCGACTTTTTAAAATAGAGTATAATATTTAAAACAAGCTTAAAATGAAATAAGTGTAAAATTTTGAATAGAATAAGAAAAAAAATCAAAGAATGTTTCAAAGATACGTAAAATAGGAATACCGCCATTTTTATATTCTTTCTGGTTTAAGCTGAGTCTAGTCAATTTGTTCGCATGAACTTCATCGTGTATAATATTTCCCCACAGGAACTATTACTTACCGAAACAGAATCGACCATAACTTCTAGTACAGACGTTACTGTGCATGAATTTTAAGTATTTCTAAGCGCATCTGTTTTCGCGACTTTAAATCGGTTGATAGTATATAACGAGGAAGATACATCAGCCATGTTTTTTAAAAGGGGGACGTCAGCACTGCTGACGTCAACAACTTCACGATGATGCTGGTCCATGGTAGGTTTTCAAATAAATGTATTCCAACTTCACAACAGCTTAGTTTTATTATCTGGACAGCGTAACGTTTTCCCAGAGAGCTTCACACTGTACGAATACTTCGATTACAATGATTCCTTTTTGTCGTAAATGTGGAGAACTTATATTGCAAGTAACACGTGTTCAACTTCACTAATTAAGCTAATGATTGCGATAACATTCAAGAATTTACACTTTTACAATCAATTGTTCCATTTTGATAAATCAGGTAGTCTTCGCGCCGATATATATAATAATAAAACTACAGTACTATAACAATTAAAACTATATTATAGAATATAGATACATTTCAAATGATTTTTTTGGCTTATAAGTTATAAAGATTATAAGCAAAAAAAAACAACAAACCTTTTTAGATTTGTTGCTTTTTTGTTGGATATTTCATAGCAATTACCCAAAACTTCACAAAATCTAGTCACTTCGCGTTTTACCTGACTACTGGTCGCCTGTCACCCTAGTTGTGTGTGTGCCCTAGTTCTTATAGGCACTTACGTAAAAAAAAAAACTACAACAGTTAGTACTCTTAAAATTCATCAATATATTGAATAGTTTGTACGTAGCAATTTTAGGTGAGAATATTTTTGGGTCTAAACCTTTTAGAGAGTCATTATCATTTTTTTGATGGGCTTTTTTGACGGGTTCGAGGGGACAAGTTTTTGAACTTATCTTTATCAACGCGCAAGACCCACCAAACCTTTCTAACTCCAACATCGATTTAGACAACATTCCTAAATAAAATACAACGACCCTTCATTCACATTGTTGTTGACAGAGCTAAACATGCAAATGGGCGAGGAATAAAAGCACTGATAATACAATGATTTGGCGGAGATGATCTCGAGCCCGCAGCCCGCACCCGCCGAGTCCCGCATCACTCATGGTAATGGCCGGCTCCGTGGCGCGACGCTAAATGTAAATCGCTCTAATTTATATGCGCGATAACGTCGCCGTACTGCTGTTAACTGTAATTATATTGCCGGGCGAGGACGTGTTGATCAAAACGTCTGATTAAAGGCCTGTGATGAGGACTGAGAAAAATTCTGGCGGTCCGTCACGAGCGCATAAAATTAAGGCTAACGTTGCATCCGACGTGCTACGGCGTGCAATGTGAACACCTAATTCGGTCGTTTGTTATCCGAGTTTAGACCTCGCACAAAATAAAACGAAACCTTATTATAGTCTGTGATCTTACTAAATCAGAATTTTACTTTTAATTTTGTGTATTTTTAAGTTCCTTTTTTGTGTTGTAGTTTCACAAAAAACGTACCATATTGTATTTTATTTCACCTTTTAGTCATAAAGAGGATTTGATTATTGTATTTTTATCTAAAAAACATTAAATAAAATAAGATTTTTTGTTACTTTTATTGATAGCTAGTAGACTAGTATATAGAGTAGTTACTGTAACTTTCATTATAGGTACTAGACTAACATATCCCATATTTTTTTTTTAAAAGAGGGCATATACATAAGCATGAAGAATGGACAACAAAACAGAAATTATGGAAAAATAGACAAGAAACAAAAAGCGCAATTTAAGATTGAAAAAGAAATCAAATCAGCTTTGTGACACTGACAAATATTAGCTTAAAAGCTATCCTAAAGTATAATACTCCACTAGAAATCAAATAAATAAATTAGATTTATTAGGTATTTTTTCCAAATGTTCCCAACACATATCTTCATATAAAACTAAATCCCCAGCGCCAAATATTACACGTAGGAGTATTAATCGATTGATATGCATGTCAGGGCCTCCCTATATTAGGTTAGAAGCACATAGAGACAATGCTCCAATGGGCAATCTATTTGAGTAATTATCCGCTAAGGACCATTGTCGGCCATCTTGTGTGCGTAGAATGAGCCCTGTTCACTAAACGCCTTGTTATGTACAGGCCCTCGGCCTCGTACACAGTACACCCGAGCGCTTACCATTGTAAGCTATACATTAACATAAATTAGTACATCTCCGAAATAAATGTAAAATTGAGCGCGAAATGAGTTTAATTAAGCTTTCGCAAGTCTAGTGATCTATAGATAACGAATTGAAACGGAACGTGAAACGTTGTTTAATTATAACACCAGATGAGTTAACAATCTGAAGAGCGAGTCTGACTGCGGCTTATCTGGCGCCAAATGTTTCAAAGGAACTTTTAACGAGTTTAAAGTTGGGCCAAGTGTAGTGCACCCGCAGCGAGTGTGGCGCTCGACGCCTCCGTAGCTTAAGATTAATTAAACAATTGCACGATGGCTCCTTGAAAACACTCCGACATGTCTCAGCCCGTCGTCGCCAACGTTGCCAAATTAAAGCCATAAATCAAATACACCGACCGGAAACAGCGTAACGTAATGAAGACCAAGCTGAAAGTTGAGAGCACAGAGATCGTGAGCCTCACACTGTCTCGGTTCCTTTTCCGAAATTAAAAATACAATTGTTAGATTTTCACGAAACTTCATAATTGAAAAGATAATTAATCGTCTTGTATGAAACACAAGATATTACTTCCGATAGCATAACATATTAAATGGTAGTGTTATGTTACTTTAGACTATTATATTTCTATGAAAATTGTACATGCAACCGATATCTTCTGCCTTTATTTGTATGATTTACGTAACTTTACCAGGCGACAACATATTAAGTTTACATGGCCGAATTATCCCTAGCCTAACATGCCAGTGTCTAAATAATATTTATTTGTGTTAAAAACTAAGGCACTTCACAGTTCACGAAGATTTTGCACCATCGATCTTATATGGAGTTTGATGGTTGTGTGAGACTCGTAGTTGAACCGAATTAGTTAAACCCAGTAGGTGCTATCTATCAGCTACTTACTATGTGTGCCTAATCTAGTAGTAACAAAGAATTCTCAATGACAGGTAGGGTTCATTTTGTGGTTTCAACCAAAAGAGAGTCTCAAATAATACATAGATATACTTTAGTTACCTTCTCATATTGTTACATATCCAAAAACAAGGAATGTAATTAGGTTTTGAAAGAGATTAAGTCCTTACAGCTAATTTGGGACGGCACAACTGCGAAGTTTACCTCTTCTTACACCTCGCTAACATAAAACCAGCTTAAAATGTAGCTCAGCTGTTAGGTGTCATCTACTTTGCAACACTGCTGATCATCAGTGTTTCTGTTGGCGGAGATGGAGAAGGCATCTTCATGTAGGTTTGCCGTGTGTATGGTTATTGGCGTTGTTATAAAATCCCTAACGGACTGCGGCTACACTTTTGTCCCTTTACTAGCGGACGCTCGCAACTTCGTTTATGTAAATCTAAGCCTTCCTCGCTAAATGGACTAACTAATACTGAAAGAATTATTCAAATCGGACCAGTAGTTCCAGAGATTAGCGCGTTCAAACAAACAAACTCTTCAGCTTTATAATATTAGTATTTATATTATAGTATTGATAAAAAAACTTTTTATAAGCTTGTACGAGGGCTGCCTTTTAAGTTTTGTCGTTTGAAATAAGTATAGACAATATTATAGATTATTACCATTTATTGTTTTTCAAAGAATTCTCCGCGATATTTAATACACTTTTGCATGCGTTCGAACCAGTTATTAAAACATTTATTCCACTCCGAAGTGGGGGTAGTCAAAATCGCCAATTTGTATGCGTTAACAGCTTCTTCGGGTGAGTTGAAACGTTGACCACGAAGGCT
>LUGF01038400.1:115871-129347 GCA_001625245.1 Calycopis cecrops | reverse complement strand
AAATGGACTAACTAATACTGAAAGAATTATTCAAATCGGACCAGTAGTTCCAGAGATTAGCGCGTTCAAACAAACAAACTCTTTAGCTTTATAATATTAGTATTTATATTATAGTATTGATAAAAAAACTTTTTATAAGCTTGTACGAGTATGCTGCCATATTTAGGTACTATAAGCATCATTCAGAATTTTAATAAAAAATAACGGAATATTCCTTTCCAACTAAAGCTCATAACAAAAACTTTGTAGTAGCTAAATCACTTATTTAAAAATGAATGGTTGGAACAACGAATGAAAGTCAGAGCAAACTTTACGACTATGGAGAAATCCGTCGAGCGCACTTGCATTCAATTTGTTTCCAACTGATTCCGCCCCACTACTGCATAGTTCACGAGCGCCAGAATACAAAATCAACTTCAACCACGTTGGAGCTGCAATAAGTAGCTCAAGTTCTTAATTGTGTGTTATTAGAAATTGAAAACAAGGAAGAGAGCCATGCAAGACCGGAGCGGGTCGGGATAAGGCGTGAAATAACTATGCTGTTGCGTTTCATGCGGTGTGAGAGTTTCCGGTGTCTCATTGGTGGAGAGACAGAAAGAAGCATAACGCTATTGCAAATAATGCAGAAGTCTATGGGTGTAGGTAGATATTAATATCTCTCTCGACTGCTGATTTTTTCTCTTATACTATACTAGCTGTGCCCCGCGGATTCACCCGCGTTAATTTCTAAGAAATCCATATAAACTTCAACACCCCATTTCTCCCCCTTAGGGGTTGAATTTCTAAAAATCCTTTCTTAGCGGATGCCTACGTTGTAACATCTACCTGGATGCCAAATTTCAGCTTGATCCGTCCAGTGGTTTGGCTATGTCACGTTTAAGTTTTATATATATAGAAAAAAAGTTACCATTGATACGTTGTTGAAATGTGGCCGCGCTAATAAGCAACGTTGTCGAAATATCGAAAGATCCTACGTATGCAGTAAGTTTAAAATAAATTTACTTGTGTAGTGTATATTTCTAATTTACTTATGTCATAACTCCTCATCTACATTTTCTGCAGGTATCACGGAGCTTAGCCCCGTGGCGCTACTTTGTTAAACCTGAGTGGTCGGTTTTAATTGTACTATCTATACACTTTATTGTGAGTTTTAGTCTTTTAGGTTCGGTTTACAAAGGGCGAAACGGGCCCCTATTATAATACTACGTTGTCCGCCTGACCACGAGGCTGTAGAAATAAAAAAAAACATTCAAATTTCAATAGGCTGGGTACTTTTCCCAGCTGCTGGAAAAATACAATAATTACTTTTTGCGTTATTCGGAACAACTAAATAAATATAAATTTTAGAGTACTTAATAACTTGTAACGTCAGGTTATCTGTCATCTCAGTCCACCCTCAACCGTGGCTGCTATAAAACGACCGAAACGTCGGGGCTGTGTATGTGACTGAATAAGTAGATAAACCGAGATAAATGGTCTTATTGCAGACTTTCCTTGTTATATTTCATTCTCTCAAAAGCTGTGCGTAAATCTTTGTGATCAGTCAAACATGTCAGATAAAATATACACGAGCTCTCGTACTATTACATGATCGACCATTTCGATTATTCACTCACTTCTCATCTTAACCAGTCAAAACTTGTAACTCGCATTCGACAGTTCTGACGTTGTAGCTAAAGTATCAAAGATAATTTTGAGCGAAAAGTATAAGAGAAGTTTCCGAAAACTTTTTTAGGGCACCGTCTCTTCAGCTATTGAGCGGGTAATAAGATTTATAAGAACTATCGGATGTAATGTTTTAGGTTCCCTCCAGGGAATTGAATAATCCGAACTAGTTTAAATTTAATAAGGTTGTTCGTATTTGTGTTTGAATTTTTAAAGGCAGCTTTTATAAAAACTCCTCAATATAAGGGTAAGAAAGGGTAGGTAGAATGATTAAGTGTACTCGTACACATGACTATATTTCCAGGGATTCTTTTGTGATGCAGACTTCAGTCGACGCCCAGATCCTCAAACCTAGTGCTAGGTAGCGCGCACCTAGTATACTTCAGTATCTATGTAAATAATAATGAATAAATAGGAGTTATCAAAAAATGTTTCATTTATTGTCCACACACCAACGACACGTCGTGGTCAAAGGTCCCACAGTAGCCTCCCCCTTCTAAAAAGCAGTCATGAGACCTCTAGGTTTGTGTGAAGTGTGTTTCACACAAGTGCACGTCCCCTACAATAAGCATAAATAATTCGACCAATACTACCTAATCGCCAAACAATATATTGTGAAGATAACTGTATGGACTAATATTGACTAGAGGCCACAATGTGTTACACATGTTAATGTTTTCTCAGAGTGCCTAAGCCCTGCAGCTTATGCGGTTCATAAGATTAGGCAATAATTAACAGAGCTAGCTACAGCGAGATTAGTTTACTACAGACATATCTCCATTGACGTCATATGGGATTTCTGTATGGTGATCAGCTATGTAGCGTTCTTGTAAGCTTTCTTCTTACGAATTAGCAAACACAATATTAAAGTACAATGTATAGACGACCAACTCTTTTAGTATACAAGTTGGACCTTACTTATGATAAGGGGACGAAAAAGCGGTTGTCAAAACAAAAAGCCATTAGTTCCCTACCGACACCGATTAATGTTTAGTGACGTTGCCCAATGTGCCACCGGCTACCTGCAAACCACAGAAAACGCGGCAGCATACCCATTACTTTTAAGGAGGTTTAATGTGAGCGACAGGTACACAGGACACCTACCCGGTCGTGTCGTCCCAGTTCGACTGCAATTAAACAATACCTCTTACTACACTACTTTACTAAACGACAAAATTAGAGGAAACAAGTCAAACAAATATCTATACGATAAATTAATGTAAATCTGATTATTCTAATGGAATTGTAAATACAGACTATTAATAATAATATACTAAATCCTAACTTAGTACCCTAAGCCCTCGAGACTAGAGACTGCAATATTACTAATCAAATACGTCGCATTTGCGACACACTTTCCAGAGTTAACATAAAATTATAACTCCTACGGGGATCCGGTGAATCCGATAGAGGTACGTCATGGAACGTAATGATAATAATATCGCCCTAATTTTTAAAGGTCACATAGATAGGCCGTGGTCGAATTCATTACCTTATGGGATTGTGGCATGGCGTGGGTCGGCGATGGGGCCGATGGGGCCGATGGGGGCGGGCGACAGCGCGCAGCCGCCGGGAGAATGTAATATCAGCGGAGTAGTGATATTGCGGTTCCTAACTTTTATGATCAAACATGGAGTTGTTATACAATAAAAACATATTGAAAACCTAATAGTTTCACTGAATTAATAACGGCGCGGTGTATTTATGGTGCAGTAGCTATAGTGTGTGTAATTGACCTAACTTTACGTCTCGATGAGTTTTAGAAATTTTTAAGCCGGATTTATGTATAAAAAAACATGTCTAGTTCAGAAACCATAATTGTAAATAATTCCTTTGTGAAGTACCAAAATAGTTTCCATGTTAATAAGACAAGAATTGTTGTTGCAAAACACAACTTAAAAAACATCTTAATTATAAAACTCCTGTTAAACATATTCATGAATTTTGTTAATATATATAAATGTCATGCAAGTTGCGTATCGCGGTTTTTATTTTCGTCTAGATTATGGATGTATTATATGCATTTCTATTATAAAAATCTTAAATAAATAAGAAATAATAAAACATAATATCTTAATAACGACTTGTGTTACGGTACTTTGCTCGTGGCTCAGCTAACGTAGTCCACAGATAATATGGTTATTATACTATATGGAAGTGATATAAAACTATCAGTTACTGACAGCTGATAGCCCCATTACAACCCCAACTTTCATGATTCACCAGATAAAATAGGTGGCTTTGTTTATGCGAGAATACTGAGTCCACAGTTTAACTCTAACTTTAGTTTTCTTATTCGAACGTACAAAAAGAATTAACAGCAGTTTCGCAGTAACTTAAACCACTTAAACAGTATTGTTAAACTTGAGTTAAAAGTTAATTAAGAATCGAATTAGCCGAAACAGTACAGTTTGGTAAACAAGTTGAGCAGTAGACAGTTTATTGAGCGCGTCGGGGGCGCGGGCTCTGCGGCTAATTGTCCCACCTATATCTCAACTTACAAATAAAACTAGATGTGCATTTGTTTGCAGCGATAAAACTGGTCGGTAAACATTTTGGACTCGAAAACACGAAACACTTTTTGTCGGATCTACAATGTATGCAATTTTGTTTAATGCTGAAAATGAATATTTGGGTTCATTTGTAGGATGTGAATAGATCAGAACATCAATAGTTTTAATAAACTAAAAGATTATAGTCGGATTCATAGTTTTATAAATGATTACAGTTTTTATGGAGTTTAAGGTAATGTTTTGATCAAACAGCCAAGACTCTATCAAGTGTAGTTCAATATAAATATTTTTTTTCTACCATAATGCCCTTATTAGCCGTATTTTTTAAATTTTAATGTATAACATGTAAATATAATATACCGTTATAAATGCAACAAGGAATATCAATCCTTTCAAAAAGTTTATCTCTATATTCAAAATTCTTTAGAATCATCTAAATAAACAAAGCACGACTGAGGGCTTACAAAAGGCAATTTAACAAATCTATCAACAATAAAAGTGAACAATTATTGCCTTAATACTTTTATAAAGTTTTATATTTTCCACGGATTTTAATTAAAAATGACGTTGTTTTAGGAAAAGCGATTATGACAATCCACCAGCTTGACATTAATAGATAGAACAGTTAAAAAGATTTCAGAGAATCCCCCGCTCCAACGGACAGGGCTGGGGAAAGTTTACCGTTACTTGGATAATTTATAAACACTATCCGAGCTTTAAAGATTGGAAGTTGTTCTTTTGTGATCTAAAATAACAGATAGCTATTCAACAACATCAATAACTTTACGCGCTTCAACACGAAGTTACTTGATTTAAGCTTGTAAGTGTATACTTTGATGAATATTTATATTGAGCTTTTATCTACGGAATGTCAAATTATGTAGTTACATTTGATTAATATTTGAATAAAGGACGGTGGCATTCACTTTATTACTTGTCTCCAAGGTCGCAAATATTTTTAATAATAAATTAAAATTATACTATCATAAACTAGATTAAAAATGTTTTAAATTTGTAATAGTTAGAATAAATTTGTTCTAATTATGATTAAAAAAATTAATTAATCAGAGATTAAATATCGTTTTTAATTTAAAATCCTTCATTTCAGACATGTATCCATAGCATTATATTAAACATATAAATTATGGTTTATAAGCGATAGGAAGTATATTATTATTGTACCTTTTTGACTACGAATCTTTATTATTCAACCGTCTGGCTAACTTAAGCCATATATATTATATATTACTAAGTTTGTGTTGCGGTTTCACCCACGTAAAATCTATTCTAAGGATACAATTTTTTCTAGGAATAAAACGTACTACGTTATAGGACTACACGAAAGATCAATTATTAATCATAAGGACTGGACTCTGGATCTGCGTATTTTTCCTGCGTACTAGGTTGCGAAATCTTTAACTATATCTATAATCTAACAGTAAAATGAAAAGCAATAAATCAGTCCGTTCAAAATGTACTTTAATGTACTCAGTACGAGTTGCGTTATCCATACGAATCTAAATACACCTCATAAGTAAATATTTCTATTGCTTTATATGCATTCATACATACGCTCCAAAAACAACTGACACAGTTGGATAAGAATCTTATGGAAAATGGAAACATAATGTAAATAAAAATACAGGTCTATACAAAAATAACAAATAACATTTAGCTAAGCGCAAGTTCAAACAGTATTTGTTCATGACGACCTCAAAAGTATTAAATGGGAACGTGTCAACCCTGCAGCATTAGATGCTTCCTCTAGTGGCGAGCCCTGGTTATTGTTTCTTATGTTCAGCCAAGTGAAAGCTCTTCCATCCATTTAGTTTTTACAAGGGTTAAGATTTACTGAGTTTTTAATATGAAATATGAACGTAAAACAGAGATTTTATTATGGTATTCAAAGTATAAGATACTTTGAAGACGTGGTTTAGTTGCAAATGAAAATATTAAATGCAGTCTGCAAATGTCGTTCTAAGTAATGTTGAAATACTTTTCTACCTTTCTATCTTCCTGTTGGACTTTTTTATAACCTGAAGAGGTTTTCTAAAGGTTCTGATTATTATTATGGTCACGACTTTTAAATGCATATTTTATATTTTGTATTTTTTTTCTTTGAAATACGAATAGTTTTATAAACGGTTGAATATCAATGTATCTGTCGATCCATTCTATCCGTCGGTTCTGGGCGCCATATAGCGTACTGTATTCATTATCTCTATATTTGTATATACAATTCTCGTGTCACAATGTTATTTACCATACTCCTCTGATACGACTCGACCGATTCTCATGAAATTTTGAATGCCTATTGGGTAGGTCTGAGAATCGGCCAACATCTATTTTTCAACTCGATATTTCCACGGGATCGAAACTTACGCGGGTGAAACCGCGGAGTGCAGCTAGTAAGTAGGTATCTAAAATAAAAAAAGACACTTAGGTTACTTGCGTTACCCCTATATACACAGGGTTATGGCATTATATTACTCAGCATACTGACAGCTAATTTTTTCTAAGCTAGACTTTAATACGAATGGTTCAAAATTTTTATCTACCGCGGGTTTTTACACCAGATAGTATCAAGGTCGCTGGCTGCGTCCTAGAGCGTATGTGCTTGATACATTATGTACCCTTCACTATCGTTGATATAATCTACGCATTTCATGATACATTATGTGTTGATGCTAATTCCCTAGACCCGTGAAGACGGAAGTCATTTCCTTTGTGGTTACATCTATGTTAATGTGGTCACAGCTTAGGCCACATGAACCGCAGCTATTTAGTTTAAGAAAAATCGTTAAAATCGTATACTGAAATATAGATATATTCTGTAAGAGGCCACGCTGCTTTGCAGCCGAATTGGGCCGGCACGATCGGGGAGGTACCTCTCGCTTACACGAGACCGGCGTAAAGTGACAGCTGTGCTGTCGCTTTTCGTGTGGTGTGTAAGTTAGCCGGTGGCCCATGGAGGTGGGAGGAGAAAGGTGGGCAGCGCATCTGTATAGCCTCTATGCGGATGTTTGTGCTGAAAGAAGTGCAAATTTCAATAAGTTTCGATCCCATGGAAATATCGAGACAATATGTAGCATATATGTTGACCCCACCTGTTAGTAATATACATGAAAAATTTGAAGTAAATCCATGCAGTACTTTGAGTTTAGCCCGGAGATACCTACAGACAAAAATTTTAAAAACTATATTCTTGGCCTCAATTTTGATTTTAGATCACGCCCCAAGTATTCTTCAAAAAAAAATATTTAATATACAGTTTTAACTTTATTATATGTATATGTCACCGTAAGATTGTAAAAACCGTAAGATTACAAAATAACTCGGAAGATTGTAAACTATCGGAAAATTGTGAACTGTACAAATCATTTACAATTTAACACATTATTTTTCGTTAGTTTATAATCTTCCCGGAGCAAACTGTAAAATTTACAGTTTACAATTTTCCGCGTTATTTTGTAATCTTACGGTTTTTACAATCTTACGGTGACATATACATAATGAGTCCATTGAAAGATGCAAAGAGGTGGGTATATTTCCCCATATTTAAGAATACAATTAGTCCATGAAGTTCTAGCTGATATAGAAATTTCTTAGGTGATATATTCTTCTGTAAAAGAAATAACCTGCTCTAGGAATTTCCTCGTTGTGCTCGGTTGGACGTGTAATATCTGTTTAGAGTTTATCGAAGGTCAATATGCCGCAGTGGACAGACAAAAGGCGATGCTGACGATGATGACGTTATACAAATGTAATTGCTTTTGTTACAAATGGAAATTTCCAGCGAAAAAACTAATATCATAGCAATTCGTAACTCTGATGTCACGATGTTTTCGCAAGATCATTGTTATTTATCTCGGTAACTCCCCGGTTTTTATTTCGCTCGTGTCCGCTCCGGTTTATTTGTCTTCGGGATCTGAGGGTACATTAACGTATTTTTCTTCTGTATTAAGGAGACGGCGACTTACCTTCGAACTTTTCTTTTTACGAAACTCGACTCGATTGTTTCTTATTCGGGAGATAAGTCAAATAAAGTTGACGATTGATTGCAATGTTCCAGAGCACGCAATTACACCGTGGGGGAGTCAAAATGCGATAAGTCGATTCTGTTTACGGTTTCGCTAACTTTACAAATGAAGTTTAACAATGCATATAATAGAATTATGTTCCGCCGAACGTTTCTCTCTTTGCGTACTTTTTCGGAGTTTAAACAGAAGTAATTGTTGTTAATCAGTTTTGGTTTCGTGTGTGCCAATTTAAAAGCTTACAATTTTAATACTATAAAAGCAAATTGGTTCATATTGTGTTAACGTTTGTTTGTTGTACACAAATATTTCTATATATATACAATTACGCGGGTGAAACCTCGGAGCACAGCTAGTAATAAAAGCATCTGATTACAAGTCTCTACTCTACAGTAAGCGGTAGTGCCACGCTGCATATGCATGTAGCCGAATTGGGCCGGCACGTCTGGGGATGTACCTCTCGCTTACACTACACCGACGTAAAGTGACGGCAGTGCTGTTGCGTTTCGTTCAGTGTGTAAGTAGCCGGTGGCCAATGGAGGTAGAATGAGGAGAGAGGGCAACGCATCTGTACAACCTCTATGCGGATTTCTATGGGTGTTCGTAGTCATGAAAATGACTCCGATTGCACGTTTGCCTATACTATAAAAAAACCGCAAAATTTCCGACATTTTAAATGTTACATAATAGAGTATTTCTTTATATATGTATCGTGTTCTCAGCCACCAAAACACATTAAACTCCGGTATTTATCGGCGATGCCCCGTGACTCACGCGGTTTGCAAATAGTTACTCTATTTTAAGGCGTCCTTCATAGTGGCTGTTAACATACTTTACTGTTAGATTGGACTATTTTAATCAACTTGTGGTTGGATATGAATTGTAAGTCATACTATAGCATGGCCATTGGAAGTTTTATGTCATAGGCTTATTTTTCGTGTATTTTGTTGTGTAAATGTAATATTAAGAGTTTGTTCTTAATCGTTGTCAACCTTTCTTTTACGGAAATTGAATGATTTTAACAGACAATAAATGGATCAGAAGTTTCTTACCATCGGAGTATCCTGAATCACACAAAAAGAGACAGGAAGAGAGCCGTAGACATAGGACATTACGAAATTGGAAGATTATTAAATGTAATAATTAAAACAAAAACACTCAAATGGAGATATCTAGGCCTCATGATGAGAGAGAATAGTAATAATTGGACAACAGAGTTGACAGTGTGAACACCTAGTTTACAAACATAGAGAAAAAGAGGAAAGTAGAGAAAGTGCTGGTCTGATGACATTACAAAAGTAGCAGGGTAACAATGGTCAGACTAAGCAGCTAAGTTTGAAGGTCCTTCACCTGTCACTTGAATCAGCTGACTGTGGGACGACTGGCGGCTCCGATTCGGGCAAATTGGTGGCGTGCTTTGTTGGAGTACTGGGGTCAGTGATCAGGTTGGAAACCTGACCTCATTGCACGGGTCCACCGTTGCAGTAGGCTGGACCGTCCCCAAGGAGAAGAGGTCTGGCCTTTTCACCAAGGCCAGCCTATCGCTAGAGAGATTCTGTTGCCTGTAGATTCGGAACCCTCCTATTTAAGAGGCTAGGAGACCTAGGTATCTTATGTAAATGTACCAGCAACAACAAAAAACAAAAAAGACACAAATACACGAATACTTACAATTGTTAAAATATGTTAAATTCTTATGTAATATTCAGACATTAGAAAAAAGTTGAAAATAAAGGCTTAATAAATAATAAATAATAAGAGACCTGAAATTTATCGCGGCTCGTGGTGTCGGTGGAGGCTTTATATAACACTGTAATTAACAATGAATTCCGTTTGCACTTTACCTCAAAGTTGAGACTCATGTCCATCGCCGAAAAAAAATTATGTTATAATAATCAAATTATTAAAGTAAAGATTAGTCCAATACGGTAATATATTTATTTTATTTATTAAGGTGGTATCACTGCTCGTATATGTAGCACACTTTGTAGCTACATCTATATGCTTTCGCTATATTATGATTCAATTAATATATATAGGAAAATTTACAATGTAATACTAGATCAGTGGGACACAGTTCTACCAGTATACAAAATAGAAACGGAACATAATCGACAGCATACATCACAGCACGGCGAATTAATCAAAACACCCCATTCCAGAATTACCATATTTATGAACTGGCACAACGCATCGCTAGGAAAAAAATGTAACTTTTTGGTAAGTACAATACCCGTCTTCTGCCGTCTTCGGGGCCCTAATAACACGCCACAACTCATTCTGATTTATACCGTCTCGTTATAATTGAGCGCTCGGCTGGCGCCGCTATTGCCCGCTGTTGCAATTTTCATGCAACTGATTTGCGAATGGATTCCTACTTTCTGCTAGTTTCTCGAAACTTCTTGCGTGTTTCATTTGTGCATCGGGGATCGGATTACCAAGTTGTTTGTACACTCTATATATTTTACGTATCCATTTCATTCTATCCAAAGTTAAGGTATTTTGTGCCAGGCTAAATTATTCGTTCGAGCAGCTGACTACATCTTAAAGCTTGTTATAGCGGTAAAGAACATAAATAGATTTTAAAATATATTGTAGGTAGTGGTATTTCCGTTTCTATTTTCGTTCTAATATCTACTTAGGAAAAATATTCTTGATCCAATATTTTCAAGACAAGATTTCAAAGCCTTGTGATATGTATAGCCTGGATTACAAATTTCCAGAATAGAAAATGAACTTTACTTGCATTTATATTCTATAGATATTACGAATCTATAATAATCTCGGTGTAGGACGAACCGCCTCCCACTACTTAACAGAGATAGGTCTGAAATAGTAACTCAATATTTCAACAGCTTTAACGATGACGGGTCAACACCTATAATGTTACCTAAGATTAAACTAGAAGTCAAGAAAATATGCTTTTTACAAGATTTTATTAAGCCATCTGCTAGATGTCTGACTGTATTTTTTATGGTATAGTATATAGGATCCATGGAATATGGATAGCGCAGATTTAGATCGGGATTCACGAATATGAACAGCTCGGACAGCCTAGAATGTCCAAAGGTGTAAGGCAGCGGCTCTCGAAGTGCAAAAGTGCTCAGGAAAAGATTTGCCAATCCGCAAAATATTAGACACCTTACCTCGGACCCGAGTCCCGACTAATATCAAGATCTCCAATCTGGACAGCCCAACGTCTGGAGATCAGGTTCATGTTACGTCGGAGTGGCGCGCGGCCTGGGGGCTTTTTGTAAACAGAAAGAGCTCATAACGGACCCAACTAAAAAACCACCTGGTTTTAGCGCTTCTCGTCCGATTTGGATAAAACTAAACCGGTTTTGAGCAGGTCATGGTCGCTCAAATCATCATCTTCACAACTGGGGGCTAAGAGAGTCACCGTCCTGCGAATGCGGAGAGCCGGACTAAACTGTAGCCCATATTGTGAGAGACTGTAAGCTCCGATGTTTCCAAGGAGGTTCGTCCAAACTACATCGGTTCACAAGAGCAGCCGATAATGCTTGCGACGTCTGGATATTGTACTGTACTGTAATATAGGATCCTAAGCAGAGCCATACGAAATAATGATGATGATGGTTTAATATGGGCAAACGAGCAGTCGGAGCTATTTTCATGACCATACGACAGATAGAGATAAACGACGCCATAGTCGTTTCCATCCACATCCACACCACATAGAGGCTATACAGATGCGCTACTCTTCTTTCTCCCCCACCTCCATGGGCCACCGGAAACGCGACAGCTCAGGTGTCGCTTTACCCCGGTTTCGACAAACGGGACACGTAACAGCAACGTCTGTAATCAAATCTTGCGATTTAAATTTGACCCACTGCGATTATCAATAATTGAGCTTTTTAAATGCAAGTGTAAATCGGTTAACAAAGCCAATTTATTATGATATGAAGCTGATCTGATGATGGTGACTGGAGGTACCGTTGGGAACTGTGGAGTCGGAAGGTGGCGTGAGAACTCTACATTAGTAATTTCATTGTATTGTGATTGTAAAATTTATCTTGATAGGGATACTGCGATGTAGACTTTTAACAAAGGCAAACATGTATATGACAATATATTTTCATAATTGTTTCATAATTGTAACAATTTTGTATTTTTTGGAATAGGTATATTAATTGCTGCGTAAATATAAATAATCTTTACTCAACGTAGTTCAATATGAGTTCTTTCATCAGCATCATCAGCCGAAAGACCTCCACTTCTGGACATAGGCGCCATCCATACAGCGCCATTTCACGGGGGAGTCCCCTGTTTTTTTTTTATGATATAGGGGGGCAAACGAGCAGCCGGAGACATTTTCATGACTACCGACGCCCACAAACATCCGCATAGAGGCTATACAGATGCGCTGCCTTCCTTTCTCCTCCCACCTCCATGGGCCACCGGCTACTTACACACCGTGAGATTTGCTTCAAATTTCATTTTTTCACCAACTAGTAATCGGAAAGTTAACAAAATCATCTAAAAGGTACTGGAACGAGAGATGATCCGTGTGAGTCACAGACGACAGTAAACAAAGTCTCAGAACGATGCGTCATACGGTCGAATACGGTTCAACCCGAAGGGCACAAATATTTGCCCAAGAAATATATATTACATATGTCTCGTTAGATAATTCTTCACTCTGCCCACCCTAATAGGGAACTGGCATGAAGATGTGATGTTGCTCTATTATCATAAGTTCGCCATTGAGGGGAAAAGCAATGGTGATCCTGAAAACCAGTGTCCGGACAATGATATGGCTAATCAAGTCGACCAGACAATTTTGAAAAGTAATGTTGTACGGTTGGACGATATTAGACGCCATAGAGGTATTTTCTTTAATGATCTTTTTTATCGTTGAAATGCTTCGGTGGATACGGAGTATCAAGACTTGACAAGATACGCAACGAGTACGTTCGCGGCAGTCTCGGAGTACGTGATATCACCGATAAGCTGCTAGAGAGTCGGCTAAGGTGGTATGGGCACGTGAGAAGAAGACCTGAAAGATGGATTTGTCTATTGTTGAACCCAGAAAAAGGGGAAGACCTATAATTAGATGGACGGACAACATAAATAAAGACATACACACTTTACACGTCCAATCGTGTAAAGTGGAGAGAAAAAACGCGGAAAACAGACCCCACAATCAGAACGGAATAATGCTCAGCAGAGAGAGAGAGAGAGGGAGAGAGAGATGGAGAGAGAGAGATAGAGATAGATATAGAGATAGAGAGAGAGCGAGA
>LUGF01038400.1:102948-114586 GCA_001625245.1 Calycopis cecrops | reverse complement strand
CGTAAAGTGACAGCTTTGCTGTCGCGTTTCGTGCGGTGTGTAAGTAGCCGGTGGTCTATGGAGGTGGGAGTAGAAAGGAGGGCAGCGCATCTGTATAGCCTCTATGCGGATGTTTGTGGGCGTCGGTAGTCATGAAAATGGCTCCGGCTGCTCGTTTGCCCTCCTATATCATAAAAAAAAAACATCATGGTTGAGTTTCTTTTACTGGCACAGCGCTTGCAGCGTTTGTCTCGTTTCACATTGATTGTAGACGTTCAGATGCCGCAAACTCCACCTTGTCGACCACAGGCTCTCGCATTTGGTCGGTGATAGGAAACGTTTATGCCTATTCTGACATACGTTTACGTATCTTTCTTCTTTTGGAAAAAAAAAACGAGAAGCCGACTCTCTCTGGGCAGCTTGTTGAGCTCAAAAATATATCTTTATTCATTTGTGAATATCTTTTATTATTTCGCTTACAATTTTGAGAGAGCAACCGTGGGCGGTAAAAGGGGCACATGTTTACGTATAAATGAAGGTTTACTTTGGCGAAAAATATTGTAAAATATATTGACTGTCTAATCATGGCTATCTGGGATATAATTTGGTGGGACGACATGCGCTCCGGCGGAAAGGACCTCCATGTTTCACGGATGTGCGCGGCAAATGACTTACGTAGAGTTCCGGTTCGACTCCCTGGATGTAATACGGAGAGTCATTATCGCTCCACTGAATACATACGTGTACACTTAAAGAACATTGGGCTTTGATATTATAAAGTTTATTTGATAGTCAAAACAACATGTTATTGAAGATCAAGAAGTCTCATAGTTTAATTAGAGTGATGATTGTGTAAAATAATATATTTTAGTAGGTAAAAATAAGCTAGAGGTACTTCCCCGGCCGTATTAGTTCAGCATGCAGCAACACAATTAAGCACATTTAAGGAAAAATTAAAATATGCTAGATATAAATTAAATGAACCATGAAAAATAGATAAAACCATTAATAACACGGTTATATTTAATAAATAGCAAATCCAAACCCAATCAAGCTAAGTATTTTAGCCAATTTGTAAACGCGGAAAGTGATTATAGCTCGCGTGATTATATTTTCCACATTAAATTATCCCGGAATCCAGGTCAATACTAGTTTAAAGCGATAAAGTATTGAGTTACCAGGCCGGGCAAAACAGCCGGTCTATGAATATAAACAACATAGTGATGGGACTATATCGATCATCGCAACATCGATACTTGTTTTTTATGAAAAAAAAATCATTAAAATCGTTTAATTATTCATTGCTGCTCAAAATTATAGAAATATTTTCTAGCTTTTAATTGAGTAATGGGATATACAGTTTGTTTATTTTCTACAAGATCAATGGTAGATAACTACTTTTTACTCTGCAATAAAATACTCGGCTATATGTTATATTTTTCATCTCGATTCCACGTGAAACCGTATAGTGCAGCTGGTAGTATATAAATAACTCGGAAATCTACCGCGTTGTAACTACAAGTCAAACTGTATTGGGTCAATTTTGGAATATTATTTCGATAAGTATAAATATTCCAAGCCTCACAATCTAAACTTCTGTCTAACGTCGACAGCTAATACAACTTACAAACTTTGATTTAAAAAGTTTGTCAAAATTTTTACCCTATCGGTAAACTTGCAATTTATGTTAAACTATGAATAAAAACGTCTTCGCATCGCAAAGATTTATGTTGCAGCAAAATATTAACAGCCGGGTACAAGGCAGCGGATCAGAAAACAAGCTTCTCAAGATAGCTCACTCAGAAGGAAGGAGGCTCGTAGCGAGTTCGCTTTAATTAATTAATCACATTTACTAACTCAATTTTACAGTTTATGTCGAACTGAAACAGCGCAGACAATATTTTATCTAAAACAACACGATGTACAATTGTTATAAAGAATAAAATAAGGTTTTTATTTTATCATGACTTGAGTATTTAATTCTTTTATAAAATAACTTCACATTATTTTATTTTAATAGTTAATTAAATTTAAATGATGGAAATATCGATAGTTACGCACTCGTATCAGATACCACTTTTACTAATCGAATCTTGATTAATTCAAATATAAACTTTTTTTAAAATAAAAATATATTATGCTTTACGAAAGTCTCTTCACTAGTACTTTCCATCATATTAAAGTTAATCGTGACTTATCTCTACACGCTACAGTGCAATCATTATTCCTCTATTGGCTCTCTGTACCATCATCTCTCTGTAGACTGTACATCTACATCTTCAGTTTTCGTCTCCCGCAACAGATAATTGGCCTACTAAAGACAATCGTTTTAACTATTCTAGCGGCGCATTTCGGCGGCTCAAACAAATAGATCTCCTATTCTGTAGCTGATGGTATATAGCCTAATAATAACCTTCCTCGTAAAACTGGCTAAAGAAATTTTGAAAATCATCAACAAAAGTAGTTTATCGTTATTTTGAGGTTTGTAAGTTCAATATTTACCGGTAGGTCTTGTGACAAATCGGTCCGATGTCCGATCGCCGAAACCGAGCTATTTGCTGACCACTTCCTGTTCACTTTGTGATCGCCAGTAGCTGCGGACTAATAATATTTTGCAGAATTCACGTTCAGAATAGCGAATATTTTATGCCCTTTGCTTGGAATGGGAGTTTTGGCGTAGGTATATAATATTAGCTGTGAGATTGCTGCTCTTTCTGCCGCTTCTTTTTTGACAATGACAGCTTCTGCAAACACACACAATGCCTTACAGCATCTTCTACTGTTAACTATGCCGTTAAGAATCGCTGCCAGGGATAAGTTATTCTCCACAACTGTTCGCAGAATTTATCGGTCATTAGCCCAGGCTGGACATACCCCAAGAGTATGTTGGGCTGTGTTTTTAATTTAATATTTTTTTAATAATTATATTTATATAAAAATTTAGCCTTTTTTAATAGCATAGGAGACAAACGAATAATCAGAGCCCTTTGGTGACCGCTGTCACCAATTAACATCGTCGCTGTTACTAGGTATGCAGATACTTTGCCCTCTTTAACCCCGTCCACCCCACTGGGCTCCTGGAGACTCAGAATACTCACGAAACGCAAGGGCAGCGTCTTCACTATAAAGGTAATGCCAGCGAGAGATATATTAACTCCCCGGTCGAGCCGTCCCGATTCAGCAGTGGCACTGACTTTTACTAAATATCTCTTACAATAATAATTCCGTCACAAAATAAAATCAGTTACAATAATGAAATATTTTAAATTTTCATCCCAAGAGATACACGGCAAATAAACACCGTGATTGAAAATCAAAATGCGTCGATATTTTCAGTGAAATAATAAAACATTGTACACGTACAACAATTTTTATAAAACATTACACTAAAGGAATGAAGCCAATTTCATCGAATGCCCCAATTATGGGGACGTTTCTCCAGGTTTACGAAACCATAAAATATGATAAGCATCGGGTGGTATGGGGACGAGCCGATTTATTTGTATTTACGAGCGTCTGAACCTTGACTGAAGAGCAAATTACGTGTCACATTGATAACTGCTTGCCCTGCGGTTTGACCCGGATTCTATTTAGATCACCACTACCTACCGCGTGTACTGTCGTTGTAGCTGGGGGTAATTACTAATTACTAATAGGTTTCTAGGTTCTTAGGCTTGCGTTAGGGTTTTCATTAGTCGTAATTGATTAAATATAAGTATTTTACAGATATAGGTGTCTAAATATTTCTTATTCTTAGATGTTTTGTAGTATTAACATTTAGTACTATATTGACAGTGCTGTGGTAGCGAAGATAACAGCTTCTTAGGACTATGAGTGGTCGTTTCGTAAGACTACTTTTGTGGTCGAAAGGAGGCGCTCCTCTTCTCCCACAGATACAAATGTTATATTAATAGCTTAGTCAAATAAGTTAAGACTTGTCAGCACCTTTATATCATGACTTAACGTTTGCTGCTGCTATTTTCAAGCTCAGAGATGTATAAATTTAAATGGCGGGCCTTGTCTAAGAATGGCATACGTTATTTAGTAACTTCTTTAGGGGCATGATATGGGGGTTCGTTTGTTCCTTTTAATTCTTCCAAAATGTAATAAGCAAGTGTAGAGAGAATTATAAAACATCTTTACAAACTACACACAACTTTATAAAAATAACTATGTTAACCTAAAAAGTTATAATAATATATCAATTAATTTAACGACACTTCATAAGTCAAAAACCGGACATAATAAATACATAAAAACGCCCAAAGCATTACTAAGTTTTTTTTGTCATAGTCGAGTAAAAAGGAAAACCCCTTGTATGTAAAAATATATATGTAAGTGTATACCGCGAATGCATCTCGTTCGATTATTCCATCCGGCCCCGGCGTCGCCGGCCGCCGTTCGACTGCACACGGCGTCTGCGTGTACAGCTGCAGCCTGCCGCCTGCACTCGACGCGCAATATCCCTCTTACATAATAAAGGAATTCCCCGCGACAATCGTACGCCTTCACCCTCTTACTCTTAGCCGAGAAATACAAACGCACGCCCCCGAATGACTACAGAAATTTGCATGCTTTTTTTACTCTCTATATTTTCACATTCAGAAAAGCAATTTTCGTACGTCGCCCGCGATACGGAGCGCGGGAAATTGCACTCGTTCCTCGAACGTGAAGAACAGTACGAATGGAGTAGCGCAGAGTATTGAGCGGGCAGAGCGTACGATTGCTTTGCGCCTTATTGCCATTTCTTCTCTCTATTATGGTCTATTGAATATTTATTTCGCCTTTATTTTCCTTGTAAAATTAAATCAGAGTGCATTGTGTGATGTACTTCGTTCGGCCTCACCCCAGGAGGGTCGTAATTGAATAATTCAAGAGTGATGTAAGGCGACATTGTAATTAAGCAACCCCAGCGTCCCAAGATTTACAGAAAGAGTTTGTTGCAGTTATTTCCCGATGTTGTGAAATTCAATTAGCCGGAGACATTCCCGCTGCGCCTCTGTACCGGCGAATTACCTTCATTACGCCGCATAACAGAGTAATTGTTAATTACTTTTCCTACTTAGCCATTTTCGATTGTAATCATAAGTACCGGTGCTGTGTAGCTGTACAACGCTACGTTGAATAGAAAGATATTTGTTCGACACAGTTGCTCAATAAAATAAATAAGTTATGTTTTATGATTATTAATTTATTTTAGGTGCAGGAGGCAGTGGAATAATTGATTTTGACGTATAAATGAATGAAATATCCCAAATTGTGTGCAATATGAATATTTTGACAAATAATAGCAACAATGCAATATTACATTATTACTTACTAGCTTCCGCACCCAGCTTCGCCCGCGTAGATTTAGGACTTGAAAAATTGAGTTATATACATATAAACCTTCCTCTTGAATCACTCTATCTAAAAGAAAAACCAATCAAAATCTGTTGCGTAATTTTAAAGATCCGAGTAGGTACAACAGACAGACAGACGACGGAAAGTGACATTGTTTTATACTAAGTGATATTGTACATAAAGTCTGTCTTTTATATACGAGATCTCGGAATCCGATATAACAGTGATTTGTAAATACAGAACGGTGACTAAACCTTATGTTACCGAACCTTGCAATACTATAACTACTAGTTATACTGCTAGACACAGCACAGCTAGACAGACATAGAAATATCTATCAAAATCAAGCGAGTAGGCGCCTACATTATTTTTATACTATAGATACAGGTATAGCAGTAGCAGCAGTCGGAGCCATTTTCATGACTACCGACCTCCATAGAGTTCCGCATAGACGTTGTACAGATGCATTGCCCTCCTTTCTTCTTCCTCCTTCATAGTCCACTGGATACTTACACACCGAGTGAAACGCAACAGCACAGCTGCTAATTTACGCCGCTATCATGTAAGAGGTACCTCCCGGTTGTGCCTGCTCATTTAGGTAGCAATGCACTGTCTCTTACGAAAATGGCTCAATAACAATTTGTCTTTTTACATAAAGTAATCCAAATTAATCAAAAATGCCGTAACCACTACAATTTTGCTTTTTATATAAAGTAATGACAGATAATCATTAAAGGAAAGCTCGGCGGAATAATCATTAAACCTGTCGACGACATTATCATCTCTTATCATGTCGCGTTTTAACAGCAATTTATAGAACGGCAAAAGTTGCGCTGTAAATTATCACAGGTCAGCACGCAGGCACGGTGTGTGCTGCTCGATCACCGATATCGTATTATCTCTGCGCCTTCGGGTCAGATGTGCAACATCAGCTTTTACGTCCACTGTTAATATGTTATTCTGCAAATGGTATAGATTTTTTTTTATTAAATCACAGGATATATTAATAAAATTAATTTAAAAAACTAAAAAAAATAATAAATATTTGCGAAATTTAGAACCTAGTGAAACAATAATTAAAATTCAATGGGTCCAGTTGGTCGTCGCTCATACCTGGCAGTGAGATGGAGATATTATTCTGGTGAGACGCGGTGAGTTATCTCCTAGGAGTCATTATTGGCGAGTCATGATTTACGAGCAGGCCCGAGCTCTGTACGACATCGGTAATGATGCTGACCGACAAAATGCACACACCTGCATTTGTTGGCTTCGTATGAAGGAGTTACACCTTTATTTACTTAGTGGGAGTGCTGCATTGTAGTAAGATAAGGCCACGGCGCGGTCTCGGGTGTCATATTCGTGTTAAACAACAGCTGTAAAGAGTATGGTGTTTTTTTTTAAAATATATTTTACCATCTATGCTGCTGCTATCGTTGTTGAGCAACCTTCAGCCTTTACCGTGTATTATTACTATTTTTTTTTTATGATATAGGAGGGCAAACGAGCAGCCGGAGCCATTTTCATGTCTACCGACGCCCACAAACATCTGCATAGAGACTATACAGATGCGCTGCCCTCCTTTCTCCTCCCACCTCCATTATATATCGGTTTTTTATGCAAGGCAACAAAAAACTGATTTTTCTGTTTTTTGTTTTTTGCAAGGCAACAAAAAACAGATTTTTCTGTTTCTTGTTGCCTTGCCTTGCCTCAAATCTGACAATTTCCAGCACCAGAGAGTTCGCACCATTCTTAACTTTGTGTTCGTTTGCAACAACAACAACGTTTAACATTATGTTGTTAAAAGTTATTAAAGTTGCTCGGATAAAATTGAAATTGCTAATTATCTTTTCACGACTCCAGGTTTTAATAAAATATTTCTCAACCTCTCGCGACTAGATTAATGGTCTGTTTCAAAAAGGTCGTAGCGCTCAACTGAATAAAGCGTATGAGAAAGTTTTTGAATGTGAAACAATGGTGGTGGAAAGGTGATGGTTAGTCAGTCCCCTGGCACAAGAGGACAGGCACCGAAGTGGTTGTCGCATACGACAAGACAAATTCACCAACTTCGGGACAATGGCGGAGGTTCCGCGCCTCCCACCTTACCTCGTGCTCAAAAGAATCTACTCAATTTACTTATTAGCTCCCGGCTCTTCGGGTCGATTGGCATCTTCAAAAACATCTGGGTTCGCCTTGGACTACTATGGCTCCATGATAAGTTCCGACTCTGTTGGATACATGTGTTAGTAAGTGTTACCTATGAAACTAGGTTGTGGTGCTCATATTGCTATTTGATACTCCATCTATTTCGTTAGACCTCCTGTTGTGTAATTCTCCTATGCTCATGGTGTGTTAACAAAGGAGGAGAAACGACAGTTTTACGTAAGGTATGTAAAGATTAGCGCTATTTCACTATAGCAAACAACTATCAAAAAGGAAACCCTAAGATCTGTTGTTGAACCTCTATGCGGTTGTCTATGGGCGTACTAACTCTGTTCCAACTGCTCGTTTGCCCCCTTATACTATAAAAAAATAATACAAGATTGAAGTCAGTAAAAAACGTTGTTACATTTACGTCGTAAATTTATATCCATTTATATAATACGAGAGGAGGAGTTTATTTGTAAGTCGTATAACATTGCTCTATTTCCGTTTTCAGGAACAATGGCTTCATGAGCGGTTTAATAACTCCATTATCTGGTTACTTCCCGCAGCTTCCACTGTGTCAAAGAAGAACACGACTGTATTTGAATTATATTAAAACCGTTCCAGACCAGAAATACTAGGAATTATAATAGACTTAAAAGTTAGACGTCTGGTTGAATTGTTAGAGAAGCGTAAGAATAAACATTAATAATGCGTGGAAAAATTGAATTGTCTGACGAATACGGCCAGTAAACAGCGGTGCTGGACTTAACTAAAAGTAAGAGAGAAGATAAAACTTTTTAGGAAGCGGTAGTATGAACGCATGCATGTAGCTGAATTGGGCCCGCACGGCCTGAAAGGTACCTCTCGTTTGCACGATACCGCCGTAACGTGACAAAATATGTGCTGTTGCATCTCGTGCGGTGTGTATCTAGCCACTGACCCATGGAGGTGGGCAGAGGAAAGAGACACACATCTTAATAAACTCTATGCGGCTGTCTATGGGCGTCGGTAGTCATGAAAATGGCTCCGGCTGCTCGTTTGGTAACACTAGGAAGGAAGAGTTACCAATGAGCATAAACATGGAAACTTAACAACTGTTCACAAACACTTATTCAAATCGTTCAAATTGGTTTGCCTAAAAAATTTCGTAAAGCATTTTGAACCGAATTGATACTATTAATTCTAGGTTCTATTTGGAAATACTGGAGATACAACCGTTTTGAGTGGCCTGCAGCGAGAAAATGTGTACAGAGCGGACATCTTTAAAATCACTTGGATGTTTTTAGTAAGTGAAAAGCATGGAATATCCTTTATGATTTTAACGATCATAGTTTTTGAGAGAAACTCAAATCAAACGTATTTTTCGTGATTTGTGAGTAGTGTGTTTAAAACCAGACTTTTATTGTTAAATAGAATATGAGCAATGAAAGGAGAAGTTCCAAAATTGTATGAGCCCTGGGTGTACTCTTGTACAGCTAATGGCATAAAGGAAATACAATTTGAGCAACATTTGCATAGTTTAAATCATGGATACGTCTTTATTTTAGACGCCAAATAAATATAATCTTTCCACATTAAGCAACACTATGACATTAATAACAATGGCGTCTTGTATAGAACTCTGACGTTAGACGTATCTGTCAAACAATTGACATTGCAAGTCATTGCAAGTCCATCAATCGGCCTCGAATTACAGCATTTTTAAAGTTAAATATAAATAAAGTATTTAATTTTAAAAATACTGTGATCAAACAATGATAATGAAACCTCAAGGGATAAAGTTTTTTTAGTATCACAGAATAATATAACACTTGTGTTGAAACGCGCTATCTTGACAAGTGTTGTCAATTAAAAGTAAAACTTGAATTTTTAGATGTTTCATGCATTTTATTTCGTGAGATCAACAAACTTAATGTATTTTTTTTTAGTTCTATGTATTTTTCCTTATTCATTGTTATCTGTACAAGAGTACACCTGAAATGGACCGTCTCCTTTATATTATTTCCTTAAACTTTTTAAACCTTGTCATCTTTTAACCTTTTTATCTCAACTATATATATTTTTGATTATTATTATGTACTGAAAATGAAAATGTTTTTATCAAAATAGAACTACAGAAATTACTTTTTGAACGTCAACAAAAATCAATTAAATCTACCGCCTGTTCAACCCTAGCCCTGTCCTGAGAAGAACTGGCGAAACAAACTCAGCGGGTCTCATGATGTGATGGGATACAAATACTTATCGGATGAGGATGACCGACATGATATGTCTTATGTAAGTAATATAAAAACCTTTAGTTTCACACTTTGTTTAATAAAACACACAGTAAGTTCGCTTTTCAGTTTTACTATATATTACACTTTTTGGACAGTGTGACGATATAACAAATTTACTATGTAACATATCCACGGTACCGCAAGTACACCGGGCGAACTCTGACACTAGAATCATCCCTTTAGCGAGTTAGAGTGTACCTTCTTTGTATTGATTGTCTGTTAATTAATTACATTGGCACAAACACTACCTGCATAATGCATGCAGTGTTTTTCAACTGTAATTGAGGTCAGGCGCCGTCATACTCATAATGGTAACTAGGTAGCGATGTAAGCACTAGTGTCTGATGATTAAACCGCAGACCATAATATGGTTTCCTTTTGATCCCGTATCTCAAAAAAGAACGGAACCTTAATAGTATTAATTTAGAACTGAAAAAGTGAAAAGCAACAGTGATATAAAACAAGACAGATAAAGGGATAACTCCAAAAATACGTAATTCACTTAAATGTATAATCACAAAGTAAACATTAAAATCTTATAACTATGTTATTTCATACACAATCAGTGTATAGTTGTAATGCTACGGGAAGTAGGCATGTGTTATCGAGTCCAACCCGCACTTGACTAGTTTTTATAATCCTAGTGTTATAGACGAATGTGAGAGATCAGCTAATACTATTTTCTAAAATGTTAACGTAATATACATAATTACCACGGACGTACAACAGGAAAGTTCTGTCGTCATCGGGAGGACTGGGGTCGGGGAGCTGATAAATAGCCGCCGTTAGAGGATCAATGTTCTAGGCTCTTCTACGTATTGTGAGTGAAGTTTAACGCGACGTGTCAGCTTTCTGTCTTCGCATCTCTTTGAGTCAAATAGTCAATTTATTTAAGAGCGTGATCGTGTAGTAATGTAAGGTTAAGATGGAAATGGATTTCAATAGACTATGTAATTTTTGATATTTAAAACAATATTATACGAAATTAATAATTTAATTATGTTCGCATTTGTAATGTTATTATTTTCATATCGCATTTTATTGCTCAAACTCATTAATCTGGTACAACATGTGATGTCGTCACATTTTGCAAAACAAAGCGCATCGCATGTCAAACATGTTTGCAAAGTATGACGTCAGCTGCACTATCATCGTTATCTTAAATCACCTGACTATATTTTATCGTAATTTTACAACAATTTTACACACACAACTTTAAAAAACATTTTCATATTTTTTTTTAATTTCTAAAGCGGCTACAACCCTATTGAATAATTAAAAAGTAATGAATTTACCTTCTAAGCAGTAACATTTCTCTTAAAAAATCCTATTATAAAGATATTGATTTCTCATTTCATATTAAACAACAAATATTTTGAAATTGTGTTTATTCACATTTTTAAGTTTCCACTCGTAAAGCTCAGCCTTCTTATAATAAAACCTTTCATTTTACTAGTCCTTTGTTACGAGGAAACCGAAAATGCTTTAAAACCGCTATCACAATATTATGAATTCTGTAATATTTCCTTGGAAATTTTTATTGAAGTAATGAATAAATGTGTTGTCTTTCCTTGTTAAATTTTAGTCCATACAAAAATAAATAGAAATTTAATAGCCCGTTCGAATGTTATACATTTTATGCTCATTTTGTATGAAAAACGGAGTTCAAGACGAGACGCTTACGCTTTTGAATATAGACTTACAATGAAAGTTGTTTCTATCTACTCCTAAAAGCTTCCAGGTGTTTTAAAAGTAACACTTATATTTGAAAAAGTAACTTGTAAATATTAAAGTTATTGTTTTGTCATTCAATGTTTGTTTCATAACTTAGATCGTCATCAACAACCACGTCTGCTTATATCGCTCCAGCACTGCTGTGCCCTGATCTTTGT
>LUGF01038400.1:82846-102466 GCA_001625245.1 Calycopis cecrops | reverse complement strand
AATTCTATTAAAAAGATACTGATTTCTCATTTCATGCTCTTTATAAAACAACAAATATTTTCAAATTGTGTTTATTCACATTTTTAAGTTTCCACTCGTAAAGCTCAGCCTTCTTATAATAGAACCTTTTACTAGTCCTTTGTTACGAGGAAACCGAAAATGCTTTAAAACAGCTATCACAATATTATGAATTCTGTAATATTTCCTTGGAAATTTTTATTGAAGTAATGAATAAATGTCTTGTCTTTCCTCGTTAAATTTTAGTCCATACAAAAATAAATAGAAATTTAATAGCCCGTTCGAATGTTATACATTTTATGCTCATTCTGTATGAAAAACGGAGTTCAAGACGAGACGCTTACGCTTTTGAATATAGACTTACAATGAAAGTTGTTTCTCTCTACTCCTAAAAGCTTCCAGGTGTTTTAAAAGTAACACTTATATTTGAAAAAGTAACTTGTAAATATTAAAGTTATTGTATTGTCATTCAATGTTTGTTTCATAACTTAGATCGTCATCAACAACCACGTCTGCTTATATCGCTCCAGCACTGCTGTGCCCTGACCTTTGTCAATGGACACAAATAGGTGTTAATTGAAGAAGGCATTGGATGCTTAGTTTCTATTGGAAAACTTTCATGAAATGATGTTAAGTTAGGGTAGATTTAAAAATGGTGAGGTAAACAAATTGAGTCTAAAGTGTGAGTTGCGCAAGAGATGTTAGAGACGTAGAGCGTTACACTGGCGCGCTTGACCTGTTATTGTTTCACACGATTTTACTCATTTTCATACCGTGCGCCATAAATCGTAAAATCCAATAATAAAGCCATAAACCACAGAAGAATAAAGAGAAGTATAATGGAGTACCGCGGTACTAAGTTGAACTACATTTGTGTTGTATTATTGTTTGAGATTTAATTTGAATTGTTTAAAAATTTCATTACACTTTGACAATGGGGGATAAATCGCTATACATTCAACGGACTTATTAAGAGGGCGGCCAACAAACAATAGAACAAGTTATTGTCGACCTCATTCCGTCTGGCCGTAACAGGCCACGCTCCCGATCATATCGAAATATAGAGATATTGGAAAAACTTCGGCCGGATAACAGAATATACATATTAATACAAGAGACGCCCGTTTATTATCTTTCGTATAAAGATTATTGATTTTTATATTGGCGTTATAAGCGGTCCAGTGATATCTGTGTTATTACATCGATGGGCTTGTTTTGCAGTAGGTTTTAATGTGTTATTACACTTTTAATTCTATACACTGCAGTTCAGACTTTAATAGTCAAGAAGTGCATTTTTTGTGTGCCTAATCTTATAATCTACCACCACAGTCAGGCAGAGAGTACGGCTTAGGCCTTGTAGCTATAATTTCAGTCGATTTACAAATGTACCTAAAACATTTTTTATTCTTTCATGCTCAATTGTTTGATAGATGTGTTGTCTATGGTTAGTCATAGACTATAGTGAATGCTCTTACCATATATGATGTTTATGGTTAGGTACAGATGACAAGAGAGAGAGAGGGGTGTACTTACTTATGCATCAGCTGTCAACTCTGATCTGTCAGACTTGTCCTACTTCCACTTGGCATAATATGTATATGCAACATCAATCAGCTAACAAAATAAGGTACCGAAATTTATATTTTTCGATTTTCACCGCTTCAGTGAACTGATTTTTCCTAGGTATTTTACTATACGAAAATGTGACTATATTTTTAGACCACATCCTAATCCCAAATTTCTACATTGAGGCCCGCTACTTTCCATCTCCGTAGGTTTATTGACATGTTTATTTTTAACAAGACCTAGATTGTCTATTCATAGGACTATATAAGTATATTGCTAGCTCTATCTCTGTTGCAGTCCATTAAGCACAACCAGACGGTTGTTAGACGCTAATTATACACAATATCAATGAAAACACACGTGCGTCTAATCTGTGTGACGTCATAAGTACCCGTCTATCGGCAAAGCGGATTACCGGAGATCATTACGGTAATGCCGTGTAAATAAGATTTAAGTCCGCGCCTCTTCAAGATAAACGTAAATAGGATTACGCGCTGTCAGCGGTTACCTGGAGTTATTTCAATTGACAATCAATTAACCACTCCAAATTTTCACAGTCGCGTTTACGTTAAAGTTTATTTATTAATTTGACAAATTGTGCTGGAAATTCGTTTGAGGAAATGGAATTTTAGAAGGATTATTAAGTTTTTTGAATATATTTTGTTAATATTTTATGTTCTTTGAATAAAAGATTTAGAGAATTCACAGGTGGTTCTTCAATGGGTTACCGTTAACAGACTTAAACGATTAGAGGGAAAAGCATTATGGTGGCTATAAATCTTTAAGACTTTTTTTTTATTTTTATTTAAGAATGATGTAGCTCTTATAAATTAACCATTTTGTTGATGTGGATAGTGATCGACGGCGACAATCACAATCTGAAACCATCCTATATCTCTCTCCTCAAGATGAATCACGCTCCGTCCTCCTCTACTAAGTCCAAATTGAAACAGAATCGTAAAGAAACTCGAGCTGTACCAATAAACAAACATAGTAAATCAGCAGCTGGTCTAATTGCCGCCTCCCGGATGCGCCGCGGCGCTGACTGCTATACGACGCTTGGTTTACACATAAATTAATTAGTTAGCGGCTGTGGCGATGCGCGTGCGCACATTTTTCACGCACAATGATCTATTACAGCATTAGCGGAGATCTTCTGTGCGCTCCAGTTATTACTCGTGAATGCGTCTGCGAGTCTGTTCATAAAACTGGATGTGGCTTAATGTGATGAGTAAATATAGGGCCAAGTACCCGTTATTAATTGTGGTCGGGAATACGCGTATGTGAAAAGACACAATATATTATATTTTATATTATATAACTTTTATATAATGGAATAAAATAAATATTTCTAATTATTATATAATAATACATATTTGTATAAATAAATACATACTGTAAACTTTCTTTTGTATAGCATTTGTTACGAACTTAACAATAAACCTGCAAGGAGATTATGATAAGACGATTATGGATTCAGAACAACTTCTTAATCCACGTCCAGTTATAATAAAATTGTTAACCTGTCGGATTTGAACCCACGACCGTATAAAATTTCCCACATACTGTAATTAAAAGCCTACACGTAGACCATTTGTTCGTAAACACAGAAATAATAATGTCCGAAACATGGCGAGCACGTAGCGAGCCGCGGAATTAATCAGTTAGACACACTTGCGCCGAACTGAGGAAGAGTCGATTAGGGTACCTCGTGGATTATTGAGACATTGGCGTCGGCACCAGATGCGGCCGGCGAACTTGGCGATATTACTGCCACAGACGGAACTGACCTCAACTTGTTTCAACTGCCCAAGAATTTTCAGCGCCACTCAAACTCCGTCGTGCCATCTTTATTGGAAAAACGCTCCTTTATTTGCGGCTTTGTTTGCTATGTTATTGCTCAGCTCGACATTTATAGTTTTATCATTGTTTAAGAGCAATATTAATGTGCAATATTATTGGATATTGCGATGTTATGTTGTAGAAGGTCTTAGGAAACAAAATATATGTATATTTTGCTATTATTTTAAGGATTGTCATAATTAATTTCCTCAGTGTTAAAATACTCTGTATATATAAAAACTTTAAATATTTAAAAAAAAAGAAGCGAAGTTACATGGTTATTACGCACATCTGCAAAACCTTCGCGGACGCGCTTCCGACCTTTGATGTGCTTATGCTCTTTTATTGAGAATCATATCGTGTGGAGCATAAGCAGCAAAAGATACGGATCTTCTGAATCAACAGAGATATGGAAGAGAGATCAATAGAGATATGGAAGAGAGAATCGTAATGTGTTAAACATAATAACACATTACGATTAAGGTTACAGTATAAATAGTGATTGCTATAAGTCCAAAGCTAGTAATTATACATATACGTCATTGCGATCGTCTTTAGACTTTAGTATTCATCCGTCCATGCTACATGCCCGTTTAATGACATACAAATACACCTATATACGTGCGAATTCAACAGTCCGGTTCAACATAAATCCTCTGGCGTGGATATAAGGCACATCATGACTTAATTGATGTAGATCATTATTAGAACAGATCACCGTGCAACAGACGTATTAATAACGGCGCGCGCCATCATACGGCACTGGGTCACGTCACATTTATATACACTATATTATAGCAAACCATTGCGATTTTAACTATCTCTGTTGAATACGTGCTTATAAATGACCTCTAACATTAAACTTAATACTTTTTAGAAGAAAATTAGCTCTTGCTTATGAAATTGGAGATATTTTCCATTTCTTTTCACTAATTATAGAAGTCTGAATTATTGAAATTCTACTACGTCCAACTTCATAGATATAGGTCAAATAAACAGGTAAATTTCTACAAAAAAATTGAAATAATTTTTTAAGAAGAGAAGAAGTTCATTAAGGATATAAAAATGCCTACGCTTGATCATATTTTTATTTAAAAAATGTACTTTACCTACTAGCAAATCGGATTGAAATTATAAATGATCTGCTTTGATGTTTTGTACCCAAAAAAACTTGTACTTGCGTTACAATATATATATAGGGGTAGACCCCTTCGTTAATTTCCAACAAGCTGGAAGCCGGGCTATCGCCGATCGATTTTAATAAAATTTCCTCAGGAGGTATCTCATACAGACGCCCATTAATTATGATGTAAAATTTGAAATATTTTTACTGGGGCTTACCTCTCCTTACCTCTCCTTACCTACATAAAACTTCGGGATGATTTTTTCTGGCTCCGTTTCAAACGAGGTCGAGGTAAAACGAAATGACTATTCTTTTTTATGACTTTTTTATTTAGATGAATGAATATTGTAGATACTTATAAAAACATATATACCTAGTCTTGAAATGTATCCCATTGTTAATGTATAAGAAAAATATATACTCTTTATGTATATAGTTCTTACAAATGGGTCAAGTGAGATTTTTAAGAAGTATCAACAAATCCTAAAACTATGAAAATACGTTGTATCCTTCACTCCAAAAAACTGTGGCCACAGGATTCTCGCAAAGTTTGCATCATTACTTTAGTAGCATACGATTTAGAACAAGAGATAGTGCCATGCTGCAAGTCTGTCGAATGGTGCCGGCATCGCCGTGGAGGTACAGACATGCAACAACGTAACAAAAATGAAGTCCAAGTTCCAGTTGCCAGTTTCTATATCCCATTGGATAGGAATGAGGTAGGAAGGCAACTCATTTCCATGAAAATCATATGTGATTGGTCTATGAGCGTTGGTAGTCATTAGTGTAGTGCTAATTTAAACTATAAAAATCTATCATGTCTTGCAACAACTTTCAGCTTCCTATTTCAGCTGCTCCGCGACAGAGACTATACTTTGAACTAATGTAATTTCCTTTTACTTATTGATAAGGAAATCATATCAGCCTCATCATGATTATCATACCTTAGCGGTCTATTTGTAGACTTAAACCACTTTCAAAAGCCTAGACAGCCGATCATCTGCAATCACATATCCAGGTTGGCTGTAGCGCCGGTCCTGCTCTATGATCAGACCAACATTTTACCTCAAGTACATCAACGTCGGTTATTATTTTTTAACGGTCTCTCAGCGTTTACAATATTCGTCCAACATTTAGTCATAAGCCATTCCTTACTTTATGTACGGGTTCACGTGGCGGTAAATTTTATTTCAATTCGTGCGTACCATCAGAGAGGGCTGTTCGCAACTTTATGATGACCATTATACTTGTTTTCGTGTAATACATTTGAAATTGACTTAGGAGACACTCGTCGTATTTTAGACGTGTTTTTCTTTCATTCAATGGCGTATCAGATATTTTGATTTGTTTGAAATTAACGTTTTATTTGGAAAACGTTTGTTTTTAGTGTAAAATAAATATTTTCTAAAATACTGTATGTAAAAACTGGCAATAACAACTGTTATAACTTATGGTTGGATTTCAACAATTTTACTGTCTTGACTGTGGTGGGTACAACAGATTGTTGTATTGTTTATAAGTCTCTGGATTCTAAATGGATTTGTTGTGTGAACAGGCTGACTGGCCATTGACATGTTTTATTCTGGTCTTGGATTTCTCTACGAAAACAGTCACGGGCACAAATCAGTGAGTCATCAATCTGATGATCATGAGGTATTTCATCAGATAAGCCTAAAATTAATGATAATGATGATTCCGCACGATGAATCCTCAATTATTACTCGTTATTTTATTGCTCGAGCCGGTATTAGCATAGAGAAAACATCGTAAACTCCCGCTGACAGTTTTAGAACTGTATTTTAAAAGCAAACAAAAGGAAAATTAATGTTAGTGCGTTAAACCTGCAATCCGACGTACAATCAACATGCAGTTGCTTTGAGTATTAGCTCGCTTTGAGAAGGTTTTGTTTGTTTCATGCCGAGGTGCTCAGCTGCCGATTAGATTATAATGTTGATTAAAACCTTATAACTCGTCTGTAATAACACAATTTGTTTGTTTTATTCATGAACTTTAATATTCATTATAATAAAGTAGTGTGGTGTGTAAGATAACGGACCATCCAGAGTGAGTTAATTATAAAAAAAGATGTGTTCAAACAAACCTGCCTAATACTTATTTTCGTAATGGGACTATCTGCAGAAAAAAAATAGGCAGCATTTTTTTCCCGTAGTTACCTGTAACAGAGGCAAGTGCCTACTCTGACGGTTGCTTATTTAGAGACAGAAATTGCTACCTTATAAAAGAACCACACTCAAAATGGAAATTGCCAACTCCTTAACGAATGCCGTGACTTGATTCTGTTAGCGCTCATCGATTTTCAGCAACGACAAAAAACACGCCAGCGATACTTCCAACATATTACGTAAACGCCGATGAACTTGTCCCAAACAAACTACGGCGTCATAATACATTATACATGATATTTGCCATTCGCTGTCGTCGCTAAATCCGACACTTATCTCCCATTTAATCTAGCACCGTCCCAACTCAACATAGAGGCTATAGCTTAACGGCTTTTGTTAAGCCAAGACCCCGACCACGTTTGTCCATTTCATGTGCAAGTGAATGCAGCGGATGCATGTCTGGCTGCCAACTTCGCCTGTCAATCACAATACGCTGATTGGATTCCGATATTGGCGCCAATGTTTCATGGTGCGCGTTTGTGCATATGAAAATATTGCCTTTTTTCATTCGTGTCACGTAGAAATGTTATTGTTACTGTTTATTATCTTAGTTATTGTTATGGTTAATAATAAAGATTGAAATTGGTCAATAAAATATTGTATATGTGTTGGTTTGTTTATTTTATGCTTTTTTCTTTTTTGTGTAGTACTTTTATTTTATTCCGTTTTTTTTAGATATGTTTTTATGGAATAAAACAAAGAGTACTTGGAGGTTTTCGTTTATTACCGATGATTTTTCTGCTTTCCTTTTCCTTTACAATGGGCCAACGGAAACTCACAAGTAGCAGAAGCCATTTCGCGCCTTCGTCATATGATCAAGAGGTACTAGCTCAATTAGATTGCAATGTAATTAAGCGACGAATTAGCGTGTGCTTGTCAGCGCCGACGACTACTTGGTCTTACGTTCCTGATTCACACGATTTTTTTTCATATATTTTCTCTTAACGCGCCTTGAATCTCTTTCACGGAGTAAGCTCTAGTTATATTAAAAGAACCAAGTCAGCTAAGATCGCTACGTTTACATAATAAACATTTGTCTCGTCTCGATGTTCACAAGCGCAGCTTAAACACTTTACAAGTTTTCATTAATTTTTATCACCCTCATGACCCAGACAAGAGTTAAGTGAATACTGGAACAGTTTTGAAACAATTTGGAGTCTGTACAAGTTGGTTGTTTAACAGGTAGTCCTGATTGGAAGTCCGGAATACTTAGACGTATTTAGTATTAACGACGTGACGGGTATGCAGACGGCTGTGCGCTGTATATTGTTGCTGGAGTATAAAGGGACGTGGAATAGTTTAGGAGAGATGTATCAAAATCTTAATGGATATTTTTAAGTGTTTATGAGGGAAACGGACAGTCGAACTGCTTGCGAAATACAGATAGTCGCTTTAGTCTTTGTCAAATATCTTTCATTTCATTTAATGACCACGATCTTTAATTTATTCGATGCAGTAAAATTTATATTTGTTCTAAATTACAGTCTACAGCCATACATAAATGTTATGATATAATTTATAATATTTAATTTTCATTTGTAGAATTCTATGTTTCATCGACGATGGAAATAAAGTAAATATAGCCAATATGGTGTATGTTACGTTAAGCACATTCTGTGCGTTAGGTATTTCAGTAAAATCGGTCCATTATTTTTAGAACTGACTCGGAAAATTATATGATACGAAATTTTTATACATGTATGGTTATCCATATCCTAAAAGAATTAGTATTACATTAATAATTTAAGCTTATGGACACGCTAATGTAAAATAATACTTAAACACAAAATTTGTAACTAACTTGCACCTCCTATTCGTGGTACATTCTACACGATGCTGCTAAAAAATGTAGGCACAATAAAAAGTAAGTATCTACACGAACAATGAATTTTATAAAAAAAAAACTTTATAGCGCAAAATAAAACCTTAATACGCACACTGACAATATAAAGCAGAAAAAGGTACGCACGAAATGGGAGCGAATTCCCGACAAGCAGCAAGCAGGTCCGGACTTCGTTACAATTACGGATATATTATTTATTTATCGCGAGCAGCGCCGCGCTCGGTCCGAGGAATTGATTTGTCCATAATTTAGTAGCGAAAACACCTCCCTGGGATCTTGGCGGCAGTAAAAACAAAACATTCGTTTGTGTTTTACTATTTTCGTCTGAATGTATTTTTTATATCGCCACTCCTTTATTAACTACAGGAGTTTTCTAATTCATCCCCGCGCCGTTCGATACACGACGTTTGATTCTCTTTGACTCTCCGTATCTTATATTTTATTCAAGAGGTTTCGTTAACATAATAATTAAATGCGCTTTATGAATATCAACTCCTAACGAACAACGCTCCGTAAATAGTCCGCCGTTTCCAAATATTCAACTCGGCACTCATTTTGCATATTATTTATTATTAACCGACTCCAAGAATAGCTTTGTTTGCCCCCGCATTGCTGTCTGTGTTTGTGTGCGTTTTCGATGGCTGTTGTTCTGATTAAATTTGTGGAACGGGAATTCATCTCATTTAACTTATTTTGTTACAAGTGACTGTTAAAATAGGTAATTCACCATGGAAGAAAGCGTTTTAAAGAGCGACAAATGATCGCCTTTCAAAATGATTCAGGTCGGAATCCAAACTAAAATACAGTTGATGGAATGTTCTACTTTATGAATAATCATATTATATCTTGTATAAATAATATACCTGCCTTTTATCTTGATTAAAGTACAATCGTCTACTGAATAAAAATAACTTGAAGTTTTGGCCGATTTTGGTAAGAACTAGTTAAAACATTTATGGAAACTGGCTGATTTTTATTTTATACTTTTTTTTTATGGTAAAGGAGGGCAAACTAGCAGTCGGAGCCATTTTCATGACTACCGACGCCCACAGACAACCGCATAGAGACTATACAAATGCGCTGCCCTCCTTTCTTCTCCCACTTCCATGGGCCATACTGTGAGAGATATTCTACAACCAGCAGTCAGAGTCAGTTTCATCACTATCGACGCCCATAGACATCCGGATAGAGGTTATATAGATGTTTTGCCTTCCGTCTCTCTTAGTCGGCCTGACTAATGATAACAAAAAAATTAAAGAGTAATGAGTAAATGTTCAAGAATTAATGTAAATAACAATAAAGCTAGTAGGTATACCTACGTGCAAGTGGGAAGCCTAATCAATAGGTAGTACCACGTACAAACCCCTCAAATTAGCACTAATAAGTGTGCGATTGGCCACTCCAAAACAAACGCAGTGTCGTGCTTTGTTGTCGGAGCCGAACTGAGTCAGATTCTTGAAGGTAATTAACCGTTGCTATAAATTAGTGCGGCGGTCGGGCCGCGTCCGGCGCCGGCGGCCGGCGAGCCTCATTGCGGATGCGCCGCACGCCGCGCGCCGCCCCAAGGATGCGGCATTCGAACATTGTCGCCGCACCGCAACTCCAGCTGTGTCCACCGGTTACTGCCTACACGACACTGTGCTCTGAAATATCGCCAGGCAGTTTCATACAGTGACAGATATGAGTGTTGATTGAATGCGATAACATTCAGTTATTTGGTATAAGGTATACCCAATCAAAGATTACATTAAAAATAATGTCATTCACTGTCATAAGTCATTAGCTAAATGAAATAATTATATCTATATATGTTTCATCATATTCTACCTGAACTTTCGTCGGTCCAAGGATCTGGAAATTGATTAGTTTCATATGTGCATTGCAGTGAATTAGAGATAGTTGAAATATGTCTTCCGTTTCTTACAATGTCCAGCAGCTTGAGGTAATCGCTCCGAGCTCACGTATCTGATAGAGTTTCAAAGCTTCTAAACTAGTTGGGCTGTTGTCGGAAACTTTGACGCTCGGTGCAAGGTGCACGCTCCGACATGTTCCCGATAAGGGTCCGGATTTGCTTCTAAATCCACGTACGCCGTATGTCAACCGTGTTAACTGCTAAGGCAATTAAAAGACTTTGTCTCGAAGACCGTCTTTATTTATATTGGAATTAACAATAATTAGAGCGGCGTCTGGTTTGTTGAATACGTCTAACATGGGGGATCGAAGAATGTGTTTTTTGAAGTTTACTTCTTAACGTAAGGCGATCGGTATGAAAATATATGAGTAGCTAACTTGTCGGTCGAGCGTGGCACCAGCGAACGTTACGATTTACCGCGCTTGCGTCGCACAGGTCTCTTGCGCACTTTTCTCCTCGAAATATTAAGAATTATATACGCGTTTCGAAACTGATACACAGTTTTTTATTGCAAACGCTGCTGTCTTTGTACTGTCATTTCGCCACGAGTTTTGACATAATTGGCGTTAGAAGACGCGTCAGAAACAGAAGGGTGTGTGATTGAGCTGCCGCAATTAGCGCAAGCCACAGGGCACAAGACAGCGAAACTCTGGACTTCGAGATAGGGATAAGTGAAATGGATAGTTTGCTCGTCACTTGATTTGACTAATTACAGTGTGTGCCTTTGTTATTGTATCAATACGTTTATTGTGGTAGATGATAATTGGTTTTATGTTGTGCAGGTGATGAAAAGTAGCACCATTTACAGCCCATATCAGTCCATGGGTTGGACATTAGTAGTTTTATATGACCGCTAAAACGGTGAGTTAGAAGAAATGTAAAAAACTCACATGTAAAAAAAAATTTACAGACACAATGTTTTCGTCAACATTTGTTGATATTAGTAGTATAAAGATGGAATATTCTATGTAATATTAGTCCAAATATTATGGCTTCGTCATCCAAGATAATAAAAAGGGTACTTATTTAATTAATTAGAAGCCTTTAATCTTTTATAAAATAATTATTATTCATCAACGTTACCCATGACACACGCAATGTAGATACGGTTCTTGATGAGTACCGTATTCTACATTGCGTACAAATATTAAGCACGAAATTCAGCAAATGTGTAAAGTCATGAAGGATTAATTCTATAATATAGGAGGCCATCCACTTTAAATGGCGATCACGACATGGCACATACCAAATAACGGCGGGGAGACGCCGCTTGTCGCGCACACGCCGAGCGGTGCTAGCTATGAGACTTACGAGGATTACACGAAAATGCGTATTCGATGACATTTTTCGGGGCCGTAGAAAAAGATGAAATATAAGGAATTTCGAACGTGACAAGAATATCGAGTGCGGCGCCACCTATTACCGGTCTACGCGCGTTCTTCTCGCGGTCGGACGAGTGCTGGGGAAACCGAGCGTGACGTTCCATTCTCGATATAAAAATGTATGAAAAAAGCTCCGTGGAACGCGTCTTGGCTACGGCAAAGTGGCAAAGTTTCAAGTGGAAAACTTTTCATGGCGAAATCTTTGTCGGGAACCATTAAATTTTAGAATATTTGTACTGTTGAAGGTGCTGCCTGCGTACAAAATGACTTTTCTAAGAAGGTAATTAAGTTTAACAGTGAACCTGTTTTGCAAATTTATGAACGGCCCGCTGGCGATTTATCGGGCACGCCATTGTGAGCTTCCTTCGGCAGTAATGTAATGGGTGTGTAAAGATAGAAAATTCAAAACGGTGCCATTCGTTCGGGCTCAGTGATTCTTAAGTGAGTATTGTTGAGCAGATATTTGCCTTTGTATGACGAGTCGTTGGCTCATCGACATATTTGTTTCATGTTAAACATGTTAAGCCTACTGGATCATGAGAAACATATCTACGTATAAAGTATGATTATGCCTACGTTTTAGAAGTAAAATAGGAAGTTACCATTGTATATAGGTATTAGAATAAAGTATCCTGGACATTAGGAGAATTTACCTAAAATTAGTCCTTTTTCAAAACTCAAAGTTTTATTCTCGTCTCGCCGTTTCTCGTCAAGTCTACAACTGGTTCACATTTCCAGTTGCTACCGTCAGTGTTTTAGAACTGGTACAACTAGGAGCTCTTTAAAAAAGAAACCCTACAAGATCTCTGGTTTTCAGATAACTATTGGCGGCGGTAGTTATCATCTACGTTTTACCTTTGGGCAATATTAATAGAAACCTGATGCGTATTAGAATAATCAAACTGGCAATACTAGCAACAAAGTGGCATGACGAATATAGGAGATACCCTATAAGCCTAAATTGAGTTTTCGTTGTCATATATTATAACCCCGACACCATAATATTTTAGGGTTTACACATATCTAACACACAAGTTACCAAATTGTTACCACGCAAACTGTTTTGTTTACCCCATGAAGGTCTCGTTAACAATCAGAACAATATTTTAATACGACCCTTTCAAAATCCGTAGCATAAACCAATTAAAATAATTAATGAATTTACAAATGTCGTTTGTAGATAATAATGCTTTACAATTGTAGCCGGACCATTGTAACTAGTTTAGTCTCAAAGGAGATTATTTTGGTGATATAATTAAATTTCTCAAAGTGCGATGGTCAGCGTACGTACGCCGAATACCGAACTGGGAACGGTGATTTCATTAGGAGACCAACAAATTCTTTATTTATGCACGTGACCATAAATTGTATTAGCCTCCGTATAAATTCGTTTGCGGTTCGCATTAAATTATTTACTTTTATTACTCCGATTTTAAAGAGAAATAAAAGTATAATATATCTGACTGACTTTTATTGTACCTGATCCTTGGTATTAGTTTAGAAAGTATAAATTTCTTCAGGTGTCCATCTCAACCGTAACAAAGTGAGACTGATATTAATGACTATTAATTATATTCGTTTTATTTTCTATATGACAATAAGATATTGTGAGGGTGAAACAACGATGCTGCTAGTTTATTAAAAAAAATCTCGAAACCTTAAAAATTATTAATAATAATTAATCTTCAAAACAAATCAATAAAAATAATTAATCTGCAAACGATTTTCAGGACACAGATCGGCAAATGCTAAAGGAAACCATTTAAGTCGTTTTCCATTAGACGCAAGGAAAATCTTACGGAGGTGAATCGGGCAACTATTAGATAGAATCGAAAATGAGGGAGGCAAAAATAAAATCAGTACAAGTATTGGGATTCAGTGCACGTACGATATCGGAGGTTCTGGTGGATGCGGCGTCTGCCGCAGTGCGCCCGCTCGTCTGACCGAGGGTAAGCTATTCCTACCTGTTCTAAGACAATTACCGCTACGTAAACAGAAAAATGTTCAAGAGCTTTCGGAAACGTGTTCTCTGATCTTTACCGAGAAACTTAGAATTCCCTATACTGATTATAAGAGATTGGTCGGTTTTTATCACAGCGGATGCCGCACGCTGCGCCCCGACTTGAGAGGCAATTACACTAATGTGTGAAGTTTCTTTATTCTTAAATCCTCTTGTGCATTTAACCCCTATCTGTGTCTGCATTTTTACTCTTTATAACTAACGTTGAAACTGTATTATGTTCAGTTCGTCTTGCGCTTTTGCTCTATGTGTGATTTTATTGTGACTTTTGGATCCTCGACCCGCTCCATCACCGTTTTTATAACCTTTCATTGAAATAGTATTTGTATTTTCTCCTGATTTTCTGTAAAATTTTCACGTGGATTACGTTAAAATTAGAAATTTCTAGGTATAGTAAGAAGTCCGAAGATCAGTAATTTTAATATTCTGGTGGACGATTTCAATAGATGACATTCAAGCCAACTATTTGGTTGCATATATCAACATCTGTTTTTTAAAAACCTTTTGTTGTAGTGCCCAGTTTATATTAGATTAAAATTTTTTATGTTATGATTCTCATAACAGTGCTAATTTGCAAATTCCTTGTATTATTTTTTTATTATGGCGTGAAAATTAATTGTGGCATTGCTGAAAAACTTTAGACATCTTTTTAGTCTACGAAAAACGCAGACTTAGTGGATTTAACATCATCAATAGCCTGAACAATAAGCTAATTTGTGTGTTTCGCTTTCAGAACCAAACACAATTACTATTATAACGTGTCACTCGTGGAACAACGTGCTCCATCCAACACAAAGCGCATGAGTATGGAATTGTGTGCGAGTGTCCTGAACAGCTTAATATCCAACACAATATTTTCACAAAGTTTCGTTTTCCGAACAACACGCGCTGTCTGAAACAAAGTGAGATCTCTAACGAGTGTTTTACGCTTGTTGAAATTCTGGGGAAATAGTTTGACAGGCAAATTTTAGAGAACGCATATATACAATTGTATTGACACATTGTTAGAATTCTTTTGCATTGTTGTTTGGGATGTTATAACGAGTTCCAATAGCGGCCGAGAGGTGCAAGTTTTAAGTGCTTCGGCGCTGTTACCACGCCTCTATTGTAGAAGATACATTGGTCCACTTCAAATACTATCTAGAATGTTGTCTACCAATAAATATGCAGAGAATTTCCTTTATTTCAAATCGAATCATTATATTGAAACGAATGTACCTACCTCTACTAATATTATAAAGCTAAATTGTTTGCATCGTTGCTCGCGCTAATCTCAGCAATTTTTTGCCGTACTACCGAGGAAGGTTTTAATCTAAACACCCACCATGATATAACAAGCAGGAGAAGAGCGTACGGTGAAATCACCGGGTGCTGCTGGTATCAAATAAATTTTGATACTTTCTTAAAAATCAGTCGACGTAAATAAAACCCTGTCTTTGTGTTTGGAATAAATGATTTGTAGAAGGATTTTAGAAGTAATTATTTAGTAATTAAAAAGTACAGATAAATAAAAATCTTTACGAAACGTAGCAACTGCTTTAGAATACCTACCACCTAGCCTAGTTATGAGCCACCGTTTCCATGAAACGTGAAACTCGAACTACAAGAATGCGTCTTATAATATTATGGATGTACCACATTCTTTTTAAATAAAAGAAGAAAATGGGATTACAAAATTTGAATTAAGGCTACAAAAAATGATTAATTGCGAGATTGGTTTTTGTCGGTATTCGGTCTGTGTAACTTCTGCAATAAATGATTGATGAACTCACTTTCAAAGGCTGCCTATTGATCTCATTTACAATAGTTAGGTGAAAGCTGGATGTGAGCCGTATCTAGGCTACGTACAATATCAACGCTATCAGTAATCAGTCAAGTGCGAAGGCGTTTTGTCTAGGAAGTTGGGCATATCGTGTGTTCGGAGCTCGTTACTGGCTGAAATTCTAGTGCTTCATGGAATTTGAAGATAGTGTTTTGTTTTTAAATCTGATAAACTCTCTCGCGTAATTAAATTAAAGAGCTGAAAGCCACGTCAAGCTCGTTAACGTTTTTTTTATCATATCAGTAGATTATTATTTTTCAATTTTATTCATCATAGCTTCGCATGGGGTTTAGATTTATAGTAATGTAAGACAAGTGTGCAAAAATAAGCTAAAAATTAAAATTATATAATTAAATTTTTTGCAATGAGCAAAATTCGCGTATACTTAAGACATCATTATTTTTTTTTAATAATACTTAGACAAATGTTGTGTTATAAATGCAAGCTTTATGATGAACTAGCTGTGCCTCGCGGTTTCACCCGCGTTTAATTTCTAAGAAATCCATACAAACTTTAACACCCTCTTAGGGGTTGAATTTCTAAAATTCCTTTTTAGCGGATGCCTACGTCGCAACATCTACCTGGATGCCAAATTTCAGCTTGATCCGTCCAGTGGTTTGGGCTGTGCGTTGATAGATGGCTATGTCACGTTTGAGTTTTATATATGTAGTATATATATAGATATAATACAAAGGACAAATCGTAAGTATGTGTGTAGAGACTTTGACAATAAATTTATTAGAATCTCCTGTGTCCAATGGTGTAAATTTATAATCCAATAACCTTTAAAGTAGCTTATATTATATCGATTACATGATTGATATCACAAAAACGTTAAATGTTTTTGTATTACAATAATAAATTTCACGTAAAAAAAAACACGACAACTCACAGAATAACAATAGTTTATATTTTTTGCTTCAATTTTATTTCGCAAAAAGCATTCGTGCTTCGTAGGCGAGTGGAAACCAATTGTGTATTCTGGTACTTTTCTTAATAAAATTACCATTTCAATTTGTAACAACAATAACATCCAGGTACAAGGCAGCCCGCGCTATATTATATAGATCTGATTATAAAACACATTCAGTCTATAATTGTATGAATGTCGGATCACATTTTGTTTTACAGTTTTGTAACAATTCTCAAATTCAATCAAATATTTCAACATATACCTACTTAATATGAAATAAATTTAAAACTCATTAACGTAATTAGTAATAAATAACCTCTATGAACTGAAATAGAAATGTCTATCTCTCATGAAACCACTGGTGTAAGTTCAAAACTTTATAATAAAGCCGTTAAGCCCTGAATCAGATACTTGATATATGTAATGGGACAGATAACATTAAACGTCAACTAATACAAAAAGCAATTTTAAGAAAAGTTTTCGAGAAAATTCAATAACACGGAGTAAGTAAAAGCGATTGTGTTCCCCGAAGCCGAGTGGAGAAAAACAAAAGCGAGCATCTAGACGGACTTACATAATCTAGACTAGGAAGCTGATTAGCGTCAGTCGGGGTGTGGAGTAACTACAGGGGTGGGGCAGCAAGCGGCAGGATTTATAGTTAATGGCCCTCAGCCAGACGTTAAATGCGATGAATTTCTTACACAAACAACAGCGCGCGTCATATACTCGTAAATATCATTGCAAAGGGGACGGTAAACTAATTACATGTACCACAGTCCATTGGCTAGTGCGAACAAGGTTTATCATTGCCCTTTTTCTTACTTTGTTGATCCTAATGATGTCTTAAGCTTATGCGAATATTACTCATTACAATAAAACAACTTAACAAATTTTGTCGCGGTTTAATTAATTATTTTACAAGCCTGACTGACGTCACTGGTTGCTTTTACAGTTGATCCTATTTTATTGATGGTGATTTATATGATTTGAGATTAATTTAATTTATCGGGAAATAATGCCGTACTATGTGAACATTGTTTGAAGGAAAATTTCGTTTGAAACAAAAACCTGAGGGAAAGTTGACGTCAGGTCACCCTGAAGGATGACTGATGATGGTGCCTAAACATTTGACCATTATAGACACAACATAGTACAAGTGAAAAAATATACATACAGCAGGTTCCTAATTGGCTTCCATTTTAGATTTGAGAGTTGAAGAAAGTTAGAAAAGCTGAAGGAGTCAAAGTTTGCTGGTCCAATACAAATGAGTTGAAATTTGAAAGATAATTACATGTCAACTTATATTAAGTTTCGCGACAGTGTGTACCATTAGTGGCCACATACCATCAAGTGACCCCAATAGCCTTCTCAGTTATAGACGTTTCGAAAACACATTGAAAGAATTAAGAGAACCTGCGTAAATGGTGCGTGCATGTACAAAAGCGGTACACTAGTTTGTTTGTTTGAATTTAAAAAGATACGATATACCTAGTGGTTCCGAATCGATCGTGTTAGTCAGGATAGGAAAAATAAAACTGAGTGTGGCAGCTTCGCATCTGGAGATTACTCCTTAAGAACGAACATGGTCCTCAAGTAAAAAGACCGAAGTTAGCGCGGTAAAGCGTAACGCGCTGAGGGCAATATTTCACACGATACACACACACACACACACACACACACACACCAAATTAAATTAATTAACCCCTAAAAGTTATTTAGAAAACTGAACTACTAACACCACACAAACTATCTATTCTAAACAAACACAACAGCACGCACCCACTAGTATATATAAATACATTAATATTTCGAAGTGCGAACGACAAAATACAACCGTACACTTGAAACAGACGACGAGAGGTTTAAAATTTAATTAAAGTTACTTTAATTATCTGCTGTTATTGTAAAAACTTAATAAGTTAATGCAATGAAATAATGAGTGAAGTAGAAGCGGGCCGCGAAAATATTACAAGCGGCTTAACAGCTCTCTCCAGAGGCTACCGGCGATGAGTTTGCTTTCACGTTTTTATTTCAACTGTTCATTAAGTTAAATTTTGTTTGTGGCTTTCGCGTTCGGTAAATACGTTAATGAAAAACTATATTATGTCAGTTGGCTGCATTTGCACTTTATAACACTTTATTTGGAACAAGGGTCAAAACATTGCTAAGTGAAAAACAACATTCGAAGGATTTGTGTAGAATGGCCACATGAGTATCGGGTGCCGTCAGTATTTTTTTTATATTTTTGACTCTGTAAGTCTCTTTTAAGTGGTAATCGCCATTAACATTATGGCTAGCCATTTTCAAGAACACATTGACATGCCGCAAGAAAGACAATTCCATGTTGAATCCATAGAAGACCGCATTGTAAGAACATAATAATATCCATGTCCTTGATGGCACAGTAAAATGGTTACTTACAAAAACACGAGAGGACAATTGCTTACATCCAAAGTACGTAAGCTTGGACTTTACTATCTTACAGTTTAATGTTAAATATAATGAGTTCGCCGTAATAACACTCTGTTACAAATCCTCCGAGCCCCGGTATCTTCTGGGCTATAACGCGTATTTCCATAAAAGTACAATGGTTTACATAAACCTAACGTGAGAAGGCACAATCCCGCCTCATACATGGAGAGGGTCTCGACATTCTAGTCACGTTTAATATTTCTTATTTCCTTTGTCTCATTTGTCCCCGACTCAGAATGTGATGCCTGTTTCGATGTTTTTTTCTTATAATAATTATACGAGTGTCTTCGAGAAACTTTATTACATTTCATATGTATTCAGATCACTGTATTTTAAAGATGTTATATTTTTGGAAATATTGTTATAGATATTAGCATTATTTTATTGCGAATATCTACAATGCTTTAAGAATAGGTTGTGTGTTCAAGTTGTTAGGGCATTTGAATCACATTAGCCGAACAGTACTGTATCGGCGACGATACCTATGGATCGCCTAATGAGACAACGATCTTAAGATATACGAC
>LUGF01038400.1:51425-82305 GCA_001625245.1 Calycopis cecrops | reverse complement strand
CACATTAGCCGAACAGTACTGTATCGGCGACGATACCGATGGATCGCCTAATGAGACAACGATCTTAAGACATACGACTCTTTAGAAGCAAAATCTATGCATAATTATGTATACAAGGTTGATACGAGCGAGAGGCATTAAATTTAACCACATATACTATAAGTGCCTATTGTTAATCCGAGACTATTAAAAAAAAGTTTACGACAAGTATACGAAAATACTTTTTTCAAACAAGTTAAATAGCGAAAAAATAAGGAAAACTTGTAAACACTCTTTATACGCGCCGCCGCGGCCGCTCGGTAAGGTCGCTAAACGGGGTAAATGACCCCGGCGGACTATAGGCGGTCGGGGTGAATGACCCCGGCGGACTATAGGCGGTCGGGCGCTCGAACAGCTGATGGTAGTGAGAAAAAACTTTAAAAAATTCCTGTGGCTAAACTATTGCTCCGATTGATCTGATTTTTGTTGTGTAGCCTGGAAATAATACACTTCATATGTGGTTTAATTTAATGCCTCTCGCTCGTATCCACCCTGTATTTAAAAATATATGCTATATTAAAAAAAAATATTTTATTTCTCCTATTCATTTTTATAATAATAAGAGAAAATGCACGTATAGTGATATAAAAATTGCTTAAAAATGTATACATATAATCATTTTAACCTTTTTATATGTTCTTGTATTATTGTTATTATATTTTTTTAATATGCCTAAGTCCAACAGTGGACTGCAATAGGCTGATGATGACGATGACGATGAGTACGGTGGCCAACGAACATTTGGAGACTTTAGGTGAGCACCGATACCCTGACTCCATAGTGGTTATGAGACTCGATATCGTCCTTCCCTCTTTCCTCAAACTCGTACACCACACGAAAAATGCATTAGCACCAAATTTAGCAAAGATATTAACCACTTATTTAAACTACTAAGTATCCTATCGACACGCGAAGTCATGAGTGATTACTAGTCTAGGCGTGAATAAGTTTCTACCATTAAGCTTACATTAATGTATTAACATTAAAACATGAATAAGGTAAGATAAAATTGAAAAAGTAAAAGAGGCAACTAAACCAATTTTTTAACTTCACCTGGAATATAAAGCAAATCTCAAACCTGACACCTCAAACTTCATAAGACGACGAGCCGTTCGAGCTGTAGCTGGGAACATCAACTTCATACATACATACACACTTACTTATATAGGAAACAAATTTTACCCCTCTTCAAACACAGACTAGTAAAGATTGTCATTTCGAAGTAAGTCATGCAATTTTTAAAACTAATAATTTTAGTAACATTTGAGTTCAAAACTAGAACAGAGAAGTTGTAAAGCATGTTCTTGGCAAATATTTAGCTGTTTGCGGCCCATTAGTTCTGATGACAATTTTTATTACTGTAAATTGTTAGTCATACAAGTAATGTATGGAATTGCTTCATACAATTTACCGGTGTAGGTTCCATTTGATATTGGATAGCAATTTATTTACCATACATATTGCGGACTGTGCAAAGTACCGTCAACAGGAAAAGCAGCTCTACACTTTGGAAACAGAAATACTATTTGTGCTGAAGTGTACCGGGCTGGTGGATTTTATGATATTAGTGATATCCAAGTAACACATGAGGTAAACGCAAGAGAAATTTTCGATGTCTTTATGAAGGTACGACATCTTTACCTGACTGCGTCAGGAGGGTTATATAAGTATGTGTATATTAAGACTTCTATGTTCCCTGGTACAGTTTTAACGGCTTGATGGATTTTTCTGTTCGAGATTTTTGTTTTTATGGTATAGGTGGGCAAACGGGCAGTTGGAGCCTTTTCATGACTACCGACACCCATAGGCATCCGCATTATTATAAGCTATGCAGATGCGCTGCCTTCCTTTCTCCTCCCACCTCCATGGGCTACCGGCTACTTACACACCGCACGAAATGCGACAGCACAGCTGTGACTTCACGCCGGTCTCGTGTAAGCGAGAGAGACTTCCTCGGTCGTGCCGACCCAAATTCGGCTGCATGCAAGCATGCAGTATGGCACTACCTCTTACTAATGATGTCGGTAGATTTGACTTGATAACGCGAGCGAGGTGTATTAAAATGTATTTCACGTAGCCAGATTTTATCTTAGAAATACATAAATTTCATAAATATGAAAAAAATAATGTCCCGAATATTCCATAATATCTTTATTTTGGTATGTCTGAGGTCATGTCAATGCTTTCATTGGTTCTGTGCCGAATGCCTCTTTACGTGCTAAATAAAACTTATCTCGTAATAAACATCTATACATTTTGTTGCAATGCAAGGGTACTGCTAGCTGCATTGCAACCGAAACGGGCAGCACGACCGGGGAGGCACCAACTTGCTCACATGATACGGCCTTAAAAGCGAGCTAGTGTTTCGTAAGCTGGGCCACTAAGAGAGAATAGGGTAAAGGTGGGTAAAAATGGCTTTTACATATGCGGATGTTAATATGCGTCGTTAGTTAGCAAATGTCACCGATTGCTCGTAGTTCCCCCTGTGCTAAAAAAGCGACTATCATCACCCCTCGTCTGATCTGGTCCATGGAATAAGATTTTAATAATAATAATAAGATCTTTTAAGGTGGTAAATTTAATTGTCGTTCAAAGAACAGTTTTTGAATTTCATTTTAAATAAAACTTTTTTAAGTTATGTCATTTCAGTTCACTTAAAGTTTTTATGTTCATCCTGAATATGAGTTAGATCATCAATTTCAGTGAGCCATAGGCATAAAAACGTACGAAAATGTGAACGATTAGATGATTTTAATAAAAACAATATTCACTTTTATATAATCATCCTGAAATGCGAAATAATAAAAACGCACAACGAAACAAACATCATATTTCATACAAACAAATCCTTATCTACGCTACATAAAGTAAAGGAAATATTTTCGTTCTCTTATATGATTGTATAGACAAAATTTCTTTCATAGCAACATAAGTTAATTTATCTTCTTGTTTGTAATCCTCTGAAGAATAAAACAGAACCATCAATGCAGACAAGTTTACTGTTATTGAAGCTTTATAAATTTTTCTGCAACTAAATAATAAAAAATGTTTATAAACTCGGTGAAAGATATTTCCTTTGAACTAATAATTCCCAACTACTTTTGCCGTTGAGTGTACTTAAACTCTACGAAGGCGTCTTTCTTGGAGAAATCAAGAATCGAATACGTGTGCGGAATTCCTGTCTCACATCTATCGATTAATGTGTGAGTGTGTGTATGTGCGTATTATGTATGCGTATCTATTAGTGTCATTATTATAATTATTACGTTTCCTAAATAGAAGAATGTAAACTTGTATGAAAAATATAGTCTAATACGAAAGACTTATTAGTTTTTTTTAACATATAGGAGGGTAAACGAGCAGTCCAGCACCACCTCTTACTTTCTCTTCTTACTCTTTAATAAACACTTTTTTTACTTTAGTAAGAGGCCGCATTACTGACTAAGCGGGTCAATCTGATAGATAGACCTGATGATGATCGCTTCAGCCTCTGAGATTCCGATGGTCCATTGCGGGGAAGCCGTAAAAAAGTAGTATCTGCACAACTTTCCGTTCTAACATTTTACTTTGTTACATGTTATAAATACATATATACATAGAAATAAATGATTAATTAAATAAACTCTATGATGAAGGCTCCAACTATTCGTAGCCTTCCTTATTATCTCTACTACTAATATATAAATAAATTTGTTTGTTACGCTTTCACGCCAAAACTACACAACCCATTATCTTGAGACTTAGTTCACAAATTCTAAGGGGTCTTTATTATAAAGGATATAGGATATATTTTTTATAAAAATAATATGGATTCGAGTGAAGCCGTGGGTAAAAGCTAGTACAATATAAAAAAGACACCTGAATGTACTGGCAAAGGTACCACTGGCTGGTGGTGTCTGATTCGAAAAATAATGCCCAATGAAGGGAGCAATGAACATTCTACTACTCCGCTTGTGGCAGCTGGACAGGGTAAGTGCTTGTAATGTTAACTTCACTATTAAGATTGGTTATCACGAAAACTATAAAATTACTATTTAATCTAGGGGCACGGTAGTGCCTCCGCCACGACGAGCCATGCGAAGCGCAAGGGCACTGCCTACCTTTTCTCGAAGTAATTCGTCGTTTGTTTTTAACTCTCATATAGTTGGTTTCCGTTGTACCAGATAGTTCACGTTCTCGGGATATGATGTCAATTAAACATACAAAGTCTCATTCCTTATTGTATTAGTTCTTTAATACAGACCTATAAAGCAGCAAGCTTTTCATCTGAGGACAAGTGTATGTCAAGATGTTAACCGCGAATCTACGACACTGAAGTCACATTCTACGACAAGTAATTGCTTGCCGCTTGTAATAATAGTAACTACTATTTTAATAAAGTGATTTAAACATCTTTAGCGAACGAAACACACGCAACTTATGATACAAAATAACATACAATAGAGATCCAATATAAATGTGAACTCTGTTATAGTTATAAAACTTTACAAGCCGTTTTAATGTCAACGGCCAACAGCTAAAACGTAATATCCTTATTTCATTTTGTTCTATAAAAAGATGTGATATCATAGCCAGTTGCCAGTTATTCGCAACATTGATAGCCTGGTTTCATTTAGCAGGATGCAAATGTCTTGCACCCGACTGCTCCACCGCTCACGATATTGCGTTTTCCTTATCCACCACTTCCCACCCCTCCCCCCACTATCTATACCATTAATCGTTTGCTTCGAGAATTTATTAAAATCTAGGTCGGTTTTTATGCAGAACTTGCGATGACGTAGTAGTGAAAGTTTGGTGTTAGTTGTAATTTTATGATATTTGATGGTCGCGTTGATTCTATTTTACACAAATCGTAGTACGTTTTTATACAAATCATCAGAATGGCGTGAAGAATTCTCAAAAATATGAGAGATTTGCTGGAGATAGATTTTGTACGGGCGTAACTGTAGGGCACGCTAGACAGCATATCGAAAAAATTGCAGATTTATCATTTTCATATATTTATTCATAAATTATTTGCCTATATACTTGGAATTTCTCAAGGAACACTAAAAAGCAATTGTCGAGATGCATAAATGAATGGAGGTAAGACATAATGTGTTAATACATCAATCTATTATAAATGATCATTCACCGCTAAACAACTTTAATAAATAATAATAAAATAAAAAAATAAAAAAAAACGTGAATCCATACACCAACCCGTCATATTTAATAATATAATTGAAAAAAACACCCACAAGCTAATATATTAGGCATACGCTAGCATAAATTCGCTTTTAAGCCATATTAATGCGTCCAATTTACAAGCAATAATTTAGAGTTAGCTGCGGGCAAAGTTAGAAAAACTTCAGTCTGTGAATTCTACACATATCTGAAACGAACTCGAGGGTTTAACTTGAAATTTATGCTGTGCGAGCGTTCACGGTGTCGAGCAAGAAGGAGAACATGCGAGTTAGCGTCACATTCATCAGCGGGGACGTGGCATATCACGACGCCGCATATGCAGCATATGCAGCTCGCCGCGCCGACATGCACACAACACATTATAATGCTAAGTAAATGTGCGCTATCCCTCGCTATTTACTTATTGAATTGCAGCTGAGGTTACAAAAAGGATACTCGTGTATCGCGTCGCCGTTGAGCAAATGCATCACCCGGCGAGTCGCCGCACGCCGTGAGAATTTGAGTGTGTTACAATTTAATATTTGCTATCAATATCTCTACCATGTTGTTTTATTGGCTTGTATTTTAGTTTAATAGTTGGTTGTAATTGTGGCGTTTTATTTTCAAGTATTCGTAACCCCCTACGAAGCTACAGAAATGGGCTTCACTGTTTTCTAACGATTAAAAAACTGTTTTTTCTACATTTCCTTCCTTATTCCTCAATCTACTACTGCTAATTTCTTACGGATATATATTGCTATATAAATTAGTGAATAAATAAATAATAAAACAACAATAATAATTTAGATCTAGGCAACACTGTGAAATTAAGGTTATAGTGTTTCTTATCTTTCCTTCCGATTATGTAGAGGTGTATTATACTTTACTATAACGTGTATTTTACCGAATTTAGAAATTAATTTTTACAACACTTTGTTAAGTACCTCGCGGGACATTATTGCATCGAGTTTTGCGTTCAAAAATAGAAGTACGGTTTGCAGACGGCAGTTTTGGCGCGCAGTAAGTAATAAAAACTTTTGTAATTGCATTCATTTGAGGAAAGAACCCGCGTTGACGCGATGTCGTGCCAAAAACGGCGATTATTTTATGGCACGAGCTTTGTAAGTTCTTCGGAAATGTCGTCTTCTATTTCCAAAATCTATATTTATTAGTAAATAATAAGGGAAAATCACCTTTAATATTACAAGTTGTTACAAATGTTACAAGAACCGGTTAGTGTAAGTTACATTTGTATGTTTACAATTATTTGTAATTTGCCATATTTCATACACACAATTCTCGTTTAGGTTGTTAATAAAGTTTCTTCATATATTTTCGATTTCCTAATCTACCATAGATTTGAAAATCGGTCTTAAAGTATATTTGAACTTTTTATGCCCATGTTTTCAAGGAATCTCCGATAACGCGGGTAGTATAATTTTAATATTTTGAAACATACGTAAGTTCTTGAATAATAAATCAACAAATAGCTTAATAATATTTAATAAAGTTATCGCATTAGATGAACACATTACAGGCATTTGGAATGATGGACGGGGCCTTGTGTAGATTTTGATAAACCGACACTCCCGCCCCCAATACACGTACAAGATGATTACCGTTCATAACGCAATAGTTTTGACAAATCGCGCAAATTTTGGCGGACTGAGGTGATGATATAAATACTACTTATTTATTCACCTTGACATCGATGTAGAAATTAATAAATTCCATGTACTTGATATTCTTAGATGAACTTGCCTTGATTTGTTGCCAAACAAAGTTGCAACATCCTCTTAATGTCAATGTCAAACGTTTTAGATCAAATTAAACTGTTTACGTGTTACCGGCAACGTAAATAGTAAACAATTTTATGGAAACTTTATTTTATATGAACTAATTATATTATGCCAATGGACTGAGAAAAAGAGCAATGCACAACACGTTTTGTGCACCATAAAAACTAAATGAATTAGAATAAAATGAAAGTATATTTGAATAAAATCGATTTTATTTTTTTTATAAATACCATCTTCTTTAATCTAACATGAGTTTTATAAAAAAAAATATGTGCAGGGCTTTTGATTCAATTCAATGTATTTTATATGGGACTAACAAAGTAGTTTTATAGATTTGTAGATGATTCGTTTTGGTTTTAATGGCCAATGAACGCTTAATGCATAAGAACCTTATTTAAAGCGATAAAGTAAACTAACAGAAGTGACTATGCATTGTTAGGGAATGTATTTCTAAATGAAAGCAACAAGCATACAGCTTAGGAGTAAGCTTTTTTTGGCGCAACCACAAAAAGAAGAAAAAAGCTTTGAAGTGTGTTGTGTTTATGTGGAATTATGAAAATCGTAACATTAATAATAATTTGTGTGTGAGGAAGCGGGACGGAGGGAGGGGGAGAGTGCCAGGCGGTGACAACCGACGACTTGCCCGGGCTCGGCTCGTAAAAAAACTTTTCTAATTATGTACATTTTGTAGCTAAGAAGCGTCGCACTCGGCCCATTATGTTTCTAGTTAATTCTCTAAATGCGGTGCCAAAAATGTACAAATTGGGTTCTAACCATCCCATTTTATTTACGAATATGATTTTAAAATATTATGAAGAAGATTACTGACACATAACACACATATTATTATTAAATAAAAAAAAATCGTCCTAATTTCTTATTTTAGAGCTTCGAAGAGGGTCATGGATGCTCATCTTTCAATAGTATTTCATGAAGCTTCTAACTGTATCTAAATAATTAGTCAGGCAAGACGAAGCCGTTAATGTCCCTAACATAACACTGGCGAAAAATGGTGTATGTTGTTGTTAGATTTGAAATCGCCTGTTCTGCAGGGGTATGAACGAATGAGGGCAAAGCATCAACGTACTAGTAGTGCAGATTTTATTTTTACATCTCAAAAAGATTTTCGTGTAGTTGTACAAGTTTGCAACAAAATCGCAATACTTTAGAGGAACCATAACATTCTGTTCAGGTACTATATATATATATGAGATCTATGTTGCAGCATTTTAGTATGTTTGGCAGCTCGTTCCGGGTGCATATGCTTCGTCGTCGTACAGTAAATGAAGGTACGGTGATCCCTTGTTTTTACGATGAGCTTCTTTTCCGTACAATTTGTTACAAAATTTTACAACCAGAGAACACACAATGTCAGCAAAACGAAGCAATTTTTATAAGATAACTAGCTGCGCCCCGCGGTTTCACCCGCGTAACTTTCGATCCCGTGGGAATATCGGGATGAAAAATAGATGTTGGCCGATTCTAAGACCTACTCAATATGCTCACAAAATTTCATGAGAATCGGTCAAGCCGTTTCGGCGGAGTATGGCAACGAAAACTGTGACACGAGAATTTTATATATTAGATAGTTGCATCGCACGTCGCCATCGCCGTTTCATCCGCACAAGTTTCGAACCCATAGAAATAATAGGTTGAAATAATTTTAATATACTACTTTGACAATAAGAAAAAAAAAATTTTGTTCAATAGAAATAAAGCCACATTGATTTTTATTTAGATGTACGATGATGTTAATATTTTTGATTGTCTGCTTAGCTGTACCTAAAACAAAATTGTATTTATAACAAACAAAATATTTAAAACAAGTATATCATCACACGTGTCATCAGAACACACCGCTAGTAGCTACTATATTTCAATTACGATTAGTTTACCAACACCACTTAATATTAAACAAACTTGTATAGATCTTTGTGTGCCTCGGGGGAGTAAAATAAATACGAGTTAATTATGACTACTGCCTGTGTGGAACTTTTGCAATTACTATAGTAATTATTACGCGACTGAGGAGTCGCACTCGACATATTTTCTACTTAATTAAGCGTATTTCGCATTTATGTCATAAATATAATGTATGGTGGTACATGAAACATGTTTTATTGAACGGGGAGGACGAATTACACGTAAATGATGTACAGTTGGAATATGCAGGTTCTGTATTGGGCCTTACGGTGACTACTATAAGTACTTTGTGCTTGTAGCTTAAATGGCTTAATATGCTAGTAAATGCTTAAAGCTTAAATAGGTTATGCTATTAAACAGTAAACACCTAAGCAGATCAATATGTGATTCTAGTTTTCTTATTTCAAAAGGTGTCAAGTATCTCAAGTATGTGAGCTCATTTGGAGGGGAGGGAGAAGAAAGGGCAACTCGTATGCATTGCAATGCTTGGTTAAGCGGATGTCTATGAGTTTCAATATTCTTCCGACTGTTCGCCTCTTTCTACTACGAAAAAACATGGTACAAAAAAGTAACCAAAGGTGACATATTTGAATAGAAACATTTTCGTTATAAATAAGCGAATATACGCATATTTGGCATCAAATATTATAGGTATCGAGCACCAACGAGACTATGTTGTATTTGGCGATAAGTGTAAGGGTTTCCTTCCACGTCCACGTACGTGATGAGACACACAAGTTTCTATGAAAGAAAGTAATATAAAAAAAAACTCAAAAATATCTTTAACGTACAGGTGAAGAAGGACATGGTGAAAAGTGGAGTTAAACTGCCAGTAACTATTTGAAATGCGACCTCACATCTTTTAAAAACGATATTGTATTGTTTCGTTTTAATATTCATATTATTTTAGATAGGTAGTTGAAAATAATGATAAATAACAATTTGTAACGAGTTGGCGTGTTAGAATAAAAATAAAATTTAAATTCAATAGTAAAAAATTCTATTGTATGACCAAAATATCAGTTTTTTAGCGCACCAAGGAATATTGGCAATCATCGTTCTCTTTCACCCGGTATTATGTGAGCGAGAGGTAAGCCACGGCAAATAATAAAGCAATAACCTCTTAAAGCCATTATATGTGCCGATAAATTAAATTAACGGTTACTGTGATCAATCTGAAATGTAAAACGATATTAAAAATGGGTGCACTTAACGTATTAAATTCGCACTGTGACTCATAGGCGAAATGCATGCCGTAAATAATCGTTCATCTAGCAAAAAGTTACTCTGAACCTCCCCCAGTAAAGTGAGTAACAATATCTGTTACTCATTCGTTAGTTTTTGTGCATTCGCCGAGGGTTTCGGAGTTGTAGCGATTCGTTTAGCGCATTAGAATAATTAAGTTAATAGATTGTGATTTTAATTTTGTTTACATTGAAGCTTATTTCATATTTTGTATCCGACTTCTACGTAAAGTGTGATTTTTATTGAAAACTATTTTAGATATTCCTGTTTGGATGACGTCAATAAGAAAATGAATTATTTTTATCTGTGTCAACCATGATCTGTAATTTTTACATGTTTTAGTTATACGATCAAACTAAATCGATTTTAATCTTATGTATCTAAAATTACGATTATGCATTAATTATAGAGAAGGAAGTATGTAACGTGGTGACTTAATTAAAAATCATTGTTGCTTTTGCTGTTGCTTTATAAATAGAGGAACAATGATTCAATTATTAAATATCGTCTTTTTATTGTTCAAAATAATTTAACATCATTGTAATAATTACTAAAAAACCATGTATTATAAAGCTTGGAACACAATGCAGTGCTAATACTAACACAATTGTCACATGAAATCCGCTGTCCACATTACACGGTCATTGTTTTATGTACTTAGGGCGCGTGCACACTGGCTCCAGATTTTGGCGATTATACGATCGCAAACGATGATTAATCAACGCAGCCCCGGGCGTTTGAAACAGATTTTAATGATTCGTTTCCCCCGAGGTTCGTATTTATTTTATAGTAGCGGGGAAGCTTTTTGTAACAAGAATTATTTTCGTCGGCTAAATTATTTTTATAGCTTATTCGGTTTATGGAATTAGTGAAGGGTTCTTGAAATAAAATCTTCAAGGTCTAAAATGTTATGCCGCTGATATTCAAAGGTGAAAATTAAGAAATTTTTGTTAATATTTGGACATGATCGATTTATAAAATGTATAATACATGCTTTTAATAATCTTATGTACCTACTCAAGGCCGGCAAAGTGGACAGGGGCTCAGTACGTCATTCATATTTACTTACTAATTTCTGCAACTCGTTTGCTATTTATGCAATTTATCCAAGTTCAATTTTAATTTTCTTTATTACCTGAAACAAATAGAAATGTATTAATAGCGCATCATAGAAGAACTTAAGTAATAAGCGCGCCTTCTGAATAACACCATTCGAAGTTGAATGATGAAAGAAAAACATGGGGAGGGATTGCGCTTTTATTGAAACCAATCTCACCACTTGCCTCGACTGACTGCGCTCCGGGCTGAATACACGTAATTGCTTCGTCATTCAGATGATCGCAGCTTTGCCCGCTTGTCTTGTTGACTGTATTCGTATGCACTCGCTTTGTGAACGCGGCCTTACGTTAGCTGACATGTGCATTGTCTAGGGAGTTCCGCTTTTATGACGGCAACAAGTTTCAGTTCGCGTTTTGAACAAAAATATTTTTTTGTCTAAAATGAAAAGCCTCAAAATACGCCTAATTCCTATTGGATGGATAGCGTCTGCCGGTTTTTATACCGTAAATAATGTTGTACAAATAAATGGTCCTGAGTTTTTTAACCGCAATTTGAATGAATGTGTTTGAAATGGTTAACGAATGTGAACGCTCGTCAAATTGTAATGAAACTAACTGAGCGTTTTATGTGGAACAAACGATTTCTATTGGGCATACTGTGTAAATATAACTGTTCTAGAATGTATTATAAAAATATGGTCTATATAAAATTGTTTCACAGTGTCTTTACACTTATTCGCAGTCTAAAATTGGACAAAAATCTCTTCTCATTTCATTATGCAGGTCAAATGGTAGCAGGTCTTACACCAACATTGCAATGTAAATGATAAATGATGTGTTTGCAGGTTGCTTCACGATGGTAAGAAGCATTTAATACTTTTCTAGCTACTAAACGCATGGGTTCACTAATATTTGACTAACTTTAGTATCGTAGTACGTAGTTAGTCGATGATGAGCGATGATGCCAACAACATGTCCATAGACATCCGCATAATCAATATGCAGACATGTCGCTTTCGTTCCATTTTCGTCTCCGATGGAGATTCGGAAGCTTACAAAGCGCACGAAACGCGACAGAATAGCTGCTACTTTGTAACTGTATCATTTAAGCTTCCCTCTTACACCAGCCCGATTCAGCTGCAAATATGCAATATATAAGTATATACACCACGTAAGTTTGTTAGGTGGGAATGCTCATTTGAATGCGCAAATACTGTATAGTATATATATAATATCTCATCATCATCATCATCATCATCATCATCATCATCATCATCATCATCATCATCATCATCATCATCACCACCATCATCATCATCATGTCTCTCCCTAAGCACACTTATATTTAATGCCGCAGAAAAACTACGAAGCTTAAGAAAGGTAATAAAAGGTCTTCGGAACTCTCGAATAGCAACGTCAAAGTAATAGACTGAACTGAAGAAAAAAATTAAATCACTTTTAGATGTCCGTTAAGAACAGAAGGAAATACTGTTACAGATGCAATGAGACTTTCATCTGCCCCCAGTTTAATTTTTATTCTCATTTCGGAAATCGCAAGAAAGTGAACGCTGTGCGGGGCTAAAAAAGTATGGAATGGGAGTCTGTGTTTTAATGGGTTAATTAGCCGAGGATGCTCCGGTGAGGCTTTAATTAAAATGAAAAATTTTCGCGACTAGACTAAGCGAATTAATTGCTTCCTTTCATGAAACTATTCAGGTGAGGCGACTAAATAAAGCGGCTTTTGTGACCTCATTATTATTGTAATGTAATCTACTGTTTTTAGAATATTTTTAGAACAAATAGTTCAGTTTTGTGTCAATCTGTTTCTCTTGCCTTCGATGATACATTCATAATAAAGTTTTTTATAGCATAAGGGCAGAAACGACCAGTCGGAGCCATTTTCATGACTACCGACGCCCACAGACATCCGTACAAAGTCTATACAGTTGCGTCGCCGTCCACCCGTGTCCCTCCTACATGAGCCATCGGCTACTTACACACCGAACGGAACGCGAGAGCACAGCTGTCACTTTAGGCCGGTATCGTGTAATCGAGAGGTAATATTATTATATCACCTATTTTTTCAGAATAGTTAACTAAAACATAAGTATTGCTGTAAACATATTACGTAAAAATGATACTTGTAGGTAGTTTACCGTATATAGAGCGAGCCTACGTTACGTTACGTGCCTACAGTTTAATATCATTGTATAACTTAATTCAACTCTATCCAGTGGTCCACAGTTTTACCAACGTACATCTTTTCTATAGGAATCATTCATTTTTCAGAAATAAAAATATATTTATATTATTCCAGATTTTATTACTTTCGATTCTATCTATGCTAAATTTCAGGCAAATTCATTCTAAAGCTTTTGCGTAAAAGAATAACAAACATACGTACACATTTTTGCATTTTAATATAACTAGTAGGATAGGTTTATACTTTGTCAATAAGTATTAGGAAAGTATAAACTGAAGCAGTTGAATATTTGAATAAAGATAAGTGTTAATTGTTGTCGTTGTGGATGTAGCTTTATATTCAAACAGCGGTTACCTCTTCGTTTCCGCACCCGCTGAGACATTAATATTGCGGGCCAAATTCCGAGGCGAGACATAAATTTAGCGTCTCCTTACTTACACAAATTGCATTCTTAACTTGCAATAAACTATGTAAATTTAGAAAATTTAAATAACAAACAGCGTAGCGTCAACAAAAAGGGCCATGAATAGCCGGCGCGTCAGTACGTAGGCGGCGTTAAAAGTGGCATTTTCAGTTGCAGCGCGATAGCAAAGCCAGTAGGCGTGAGTTATAGCCGCCCGCGTGTCACCGATCACACCGCTACTTCACTACAACTGATTATATTATTGGTTTTTGTTTTTTAAATTCACTTTCGGGAATATACATCATCGCCCACTGTTTATTTGTTTATTACTACGATCAATGATAAACAATATGTTAATATTGTTTATCATTGTCTAAATCTGTTGTAATCGTAAATCTGTTGTAATACAATGTCTGTTTTATTCGATCGATCGAACTCGATACGGTAGAATGGTATTAACGATCGCTCTAAAAGCGTTAGTTCTTTTATAATATATAAATTATAGCATTTTAATGATTACTTATAGTCATGCACATAATGTATGCAGATGCGTTGCCCGTCTCTCCTCCTCTCCTCCAATGGGCCACCAAATATTCGCCAACTGCAAGAAATGCAACAACGTAGCCGTGTTTCCGGCGGTATCGTGTAAGCCAGTGGTACCTCTCCGGTCGTGCCGGCCCAAGTCCGCTGCAGTGTAGCATGGCACTACCTCTAACTGGAGCATATAGGATTGGCTAAGTATAAAATCACCTGCATCCATCGCATATTTTGATATATTTTCTCATTCAAATCATATCTAAAACTTTCACTAAAAATGTGTGTGCCGCTACTGTCAAGAGCAAATAGTACTTCCTCGTTTTATTTTCATACACTTAATAAAAAACGATATCCACACAGTCTCTATTGCAACAGATGACACATGATTATGAACTATTTGTTCTTCTTCGATTCAGTTCCTTTTATTCTTCCTATAAATTCTGCATAAAGCATAAAATACAAGCGTTTAGACTTTAGCGTAAAGACGGCAAAAATAAAAGGTAAATTGCATAGATATCAGACTTTCTTTATATCTCTATGGTAAATTGTATTCGTGCAAGAGCTGCGTTATGTCACTTGAAAATAAATTTCAATATGAGCGTCGTGTCGTTGGGGTGATGGCGAATTATTTAGTACGCGCGTTTTAATTTTAATTCTCTGCTTTTACACAAAATATATAACACTTTTATATTATTTTACTGTAAACAATTTCTGTATCGATTGTAATATCGCTTTCGGAGCAATATGAGTCGGGTAATCAATTTGAATTTACTATTTGCTAAATGAAATTAAATCGTCGCCAGGGTGTAAAGTTCATATTAATTTTGCAAGTTGATTGAGGAGCGTGCAAATATAAACGTAGGCTTGTATCTTGGAATTAGATACTGCTACTACTCATCAAACAGTTTGAACAAACAATATTTTCATTTCATTCAAACATATTCATTTTATTGGATAGTATGTATTATTAGATGCTATTTGACGTGTCTATCTGACTTTATTTGACAAAAACAAACTATGTCCTGTTGGTCACATTCCTGTTTACTTTTTAGACAATTATTATTGTTAGTCTATCTGACTTAATTTGACAAAAACAAACTATGTCCTGTTGGTCACATTCCCGTTTACTTTTTAGACAATTTTTATTATTAGTCTATCTGACTTTATTTGACAAAAACAAACTATGTCCCGTTGGTCACATTCCCGTTTTCTTTTTAGACAATTTTTATTGTTAGTCTATCTGACTTTATTTGACAAAAACAAACTATGTCCCGTTGGTCACATCCCCTTTTACTTTTTAGATAATTTTTATTGTTATGCACATAAATTCTTACGTGAAGAACAAAAGCAATAAAGATTTAGTACCAATTTTTATTGAAGTCGCCTTTTCAAAGTTCTTTTCTCTTGCAGTCTTTTTTATTTAAGCTTGCTAGACTTTAATAAGCATTGTTACTTTATTCTTATTGGCAATTATGATTTAAAATATACATTTTTGACTGAAAATCTTAAATAACATTAATTATTAAACTTCTTTGAACAGGATTCCTTTTATGAAGCTTTTATTCGTTAACTTTGTTGTGTGTGTGTTGGCTGAGCTTAATTACCATCTTCATCGTTATCTTTCAAGTCTGTTGTAAGTCCTTTTGGATTCAACTTGAGTTTCTCACTAAGTTGGAAGTTACAGGAAGTTTATAAAATAGGCTCATAAAAATTATGTTCCTATTACTTTATTTTATTTAAAATATTACATATTAAACAAAATCGCTTTTTTAAATATAAATCCTTTTCTTCGAAGAATCTTCATGAATAATATGAAAACATCTGTTATTAGTGTCCTGTGTAAAATTGCATTTTAATTCAGTGCAATGCAATTTGTAACTTAATTAGCGACCTTAAATGTTTAATTGCAGTCGTAGCTCTGGAGACCTACGTAACACACTAGCTCCAGTTGAAACTCGGCCCCGGCCTAAGAAATTCATTCTTCGCTCTTAAAGAACCCTAGGAAAGGCTTCCTACTGCCCGGAAATTCTCGAACATCCCCAGAAGATAACTTCTAATTACAGTTGATGTGCGTTCCAAAGAATACGTAGAGCAGACATGTAAACGGCTGACGCCGCTGATGCTGCTGATTCATGTTTATGGTGTATGTACGCAAACTAGTATTAAATTTCAAGTTGCAAATAGCATCAAAGCGTTTGCAGTGTTGTTTTGTAGACATTAACTGAGTTGAGAGGACGCCAAAAAACGGAAACATTAAAGTTGTCCCGCCACGCCGCGCCGCGTTTTTTCTTCTCACTTTGTTTTATCAGAAACCTACAATGTTGTCTAGAATGCAATACATTTGTAAGTAAAAAGAAGAATAAATACCTCTACAAATGTCAGTTGCACGTAATTTTCTTAAATATTTTCTTCTGTGCCTTTACCTTTTATAAAGAGGTGCTGTCTTGTATCCGCATAAGAATCTACAACCGGGGAGGTACCTCTCTCTCGCGCGTGTACCTCCCGCAAACTGATTATTTTGTAGCGTTTAGTGTTGTTTGTAAGTATCCGGCGGATCACTGAAGAGGAGCAAGAAGGAGGACAACACGCCTACATAGTACTTATGCGTATGTTTATCTGTGTATTTCACTGGCTCCGACTGCCGTCAAAAAATCGACGACAGATAAAAAGTAAGCTGGAGGCTGGAACAAATTTCACATTGCCTCCTGTTTGCACAAACATAATGTTCATAAAACAATCAGCACTGGATCAATAGCGTGTGTAATAGGTGTGTTCCAATTTTGACGACGCGAAATTTCCATGCGTGTGTGCGCTGTGTCCGAGCGCCACTGATGCCGCTTTTCCTGGTGTGTCATGTGCTGACTGTCGGAAGGGCCCGGATACCCTAAATGTATATCTGATGACAGTACTGTCTGGTTGTGATGACGTACATAAATAAAAATGAGTAAGTTATCAACGAATTATGAGTGGACTATTGAAAAGTGTAAAAATGGGACAGCTATCTCCGTTAGCTTTGTAAAAAAGAAATAAATTATCTTGATTCTAATAATATAAAAAAATAAAAGTAAGACATTTTTTCCCTTATTTTATTTCCAGTATAAAGGAGACGAATACGCTTCTATACATTCTTGGGCCCAGACTGTAATAAAATATTATGTCATTTAATATTATAATATATCGTTACGTAGGCTTTGATTATATAATGTCTAGATGGAGCGTCGCCCTACAATCAAAATAAGAATTCGAGTCAACAATTTTAAGCAAGTGTGCGTGCAAGCGTTGTTGTACACTGTGGATTTACATCGATGTATGTGTGAATAATAATACCAGCTATGTAAAAATCTCATATAAATCATATTAAAAATTAGACCGTATAATATAATATTTTATTTATTAAAATATAATATTTAATATGATATTTTTAGGTGATTGTATGTAATATTAAAAAGGTTTAGTATATTTTATTAAGTAGTTACTTTCTTAAATAAATAAAAAAATGTGTGTGAATATCGTATTAAAGGAATTAGATTTATTGAATTAGTATTAAATCACTTATTTAACATTTTAGAGTTTGAAATCACATATAGGTATAAAATTTTAATTACAAATAAACATGATACAGAAGAGGTAGTGCCATGGAACCGCTTAGGGCCAGGACGATCGGGGATGTACCTCTCGCTTACACGATACCGGTGTAAAGTAATAGCTGTGCTGTCGCATTTCGTGCGGTGTAAGTAGCCGGTGGCCCAAGGAGGAGAATTTGAATGACAACTTACATTGGCCTTGCCCGATGTGTGCTTTTTTGTAACGCTCTCGCCAGCTTACTCCCCATGTCAAGCGCGCGTATAGAAATTTTGCTTCAAAAATACAGATTTATTAAAAATCTCCACTTTTTTGATAAAATACGCCAATAAAATAAAATAAATGTAATATATATACATAAACCAAGTAATATACCCATTAAAATTGGGAGAACAAAAAAAAATATACTGGCGACACTGATAAAATATGTCGTAATTTGGTAAATAAAAAATAAATAATTATAAAATAAAATATGCAGTTTATTACCGATGATAGGTGATGTGTTTGGTATTTTATACCCTTCTTTATAATTCTGGCACAGTTTAATTGCACATACCGTCAATTTATCCCTGTTATTTTTTAATAATTAACGCGCGTAATACGTATTGACACTTAAGTGGGAATATTCGTACTAATCCGCCGGAAAGAACTTATCAGCCAACAGTTGGCTGATATTTTTTGACACGTATGCTCGCATTTGACACTCCATCTAGACATTATATAATCAAAGTACGTAGGATATCATCACTTAAAATTCAGCGAATTTTGGTAATCTGAGAACAGAGACATGATAAAATATTAAGTAAAAAGGGAACAACAAAAACATTAAGGAAATAGGTGTTTCTTGTTTATAATAGTGAGTAATAGATGGTAGTAGATGTGTCACTATTGGTCAATACAATAATGCCTCTTCAGATGAATAGAGGGAAAGAACATTAGCATTATTATTACTACCACGCTAGCTGCGGATTTAGTTTGAAACAGTCAAATTGGTATGGGAACCATGGTTTGAACTCGTGGTTTTTATTCACGAGGTCGCATCTTTAATCTCAGAACCACCTTACTAGAGAAACACGAGTGAGATAAAACTAAAAATGTAAATTTCACTGTTTTTGGAGAACCAACATATTTTTGTGATTTCTCTTTTTTAGATTACCGTTAGGGATCATTTTTTAAAGTTTGAAATAGAAATACAATTTTTTAAACTAAATCTCAACTTTTTACAACTAGGCCCAAAAATCCCCATATTAGGGTCTATAAAATTCTTCTAGCTGTATATTAATTTCTACATAAAAGGCTCTTCTCATTCATGCAATAGCTTACTTTTTAAATTGCAAAATATAATAAACATGACAATAAATACGAATAGGCTAAAGCAAAATAAATTAAAATGTCTATCGGAACCAAGATTAGCATACGCATTAAAATATTAGCATGTAAAGTGTTCTGTCAACATTAATAAGGTAAAGTAAAAAAGTAACTAGTTTAAAATCTTATTTTTCATCGTCGAGTGAAATTGCCATCCCTTCCGAACACAGCACACTGTCCATAGAGCCGAGCTTCGTAACATTAGTTCCATGGCTATCTTGTTTGCTTTTATCCTTATAGAAAATTTTGTGCAGCCCAGTGAATGCAACGACGAGCCTTCCAATATCATACGGATTATCCGCTGTAAAATGTTGTAAAATTGTAGACAAATTTCATGAATGTAAACCTAATGTCTCGGATATAGCGTTTAGATTTGCATAATGTTGAAAAGAATTCGTATTTTGCCTAAATATTGGTAGCAGATTGGCGGAGCGCTACGTAAGATAAGGCATAGTGATACATTGAGTGGATTACGGACTGTGGTCTGCTTTATACGTTGATATTCATGTGTGGCGATTGTCTGTTTAGTGTCGCATTGTTAAATCGATTCGTGTTTAAACGAGAAAATATCGATGCCTGAATTCAACGAATACACTCAACTTAAGCAAGATTTACTCAATGTTTATTAATACTTCGGTTTTCGTTTACCACACCGGCCCTTTCCCCCTTATTAATAAACATAGAATAACTTTATCCAAGTAATAACCTAGTAATAAACTGACATCTGTCAAATTCATTATTATATATTTTTAATATGGAATTTGACAGATGTCAGTTTACTATTAGGTTATTACTTGGATAAAGTTATTCTATGTTTATCAATAAAAGGGTTTGAGTCTAATAGAAGTAAACGTATCTACGAAAAAATTTTTTTTTAGTGTTTGAAGACGGGAATATACAGCACTTAAGGAGACGATTCTATAATATATTACATTTATTGAAAGGCAGTATCATGCTGCACTGCAGCTGAATTGGTCCGCTTGACCGTGTAGGGCCGTCAAGTAACAGCTATGCGTTTTATACCTACGATTTATATAGCAGGGCAGGAGCAAATGAGGGCAATAATTGTGAAGCAGATGTATTATCGTATGTTTCTAGACGGCAGCAGTCATAAAAAAGTCCAATTGCTGCTTTGTCTCTACTTCGTACATGTACTTTAAAAAAACTATCGTTTTCCTTCAGACCAGGTAGGAAGACATAAATTGCGCTAGTCCAAATTACATGCGTTTAGCATCATTCCTTTTTTCATCATATTTGCAAAGGTCAATTTCCCAATTGACGCGAATTTAGTCAAGGGGTCTGCTTTTTACGGGGATTTCACCAGGTCACTGAGTCTTACAGTCCTCACGATGTGATGTATTTACTGTGATGGTAACTTAGAACGTTTACAATACTGGTATGATCATATCTAGGTAAATTAATACCCTACTTTCGTACCACGGTACCGCTATTTAATGATCTATCATTTTCCATTACTTACAATGAGATTTGTGAAAAAAGTTAACATTAAGTATTCTCGCATCAGTAACTATGCTTTCTAAATTGTTACTGAATAATTGCGTTAAGTGCACTTGCGAGAGTTACACTTGAGTATGATTTATGACTCGTTTGCACTGTTCCAGTAACTAGAACAATATAAACGTAGCATTACGGGTAATTCTCAATATTTAGACGGCAACATTATTGGTGACGTCAAACGCTGAGGATTCAATACCATTGAACACAGGAATTATTGATAAAGCCACTCTGAATATTAAATAATTATCGCTTCTAGCCAATTAATATGTATCTCTAAGAGCTACGCGTATGAAATTACGATACAAGTCGATTTAGCGTACAGTGTTGGTATTATTTGGGGAGTGTATCGAGTAGGTATACTAATAACCACACACATTTTCCACAATAATATTTGAACGTTAGGAAAACGTATTGCGCAGATGATCCATATTAAATGAATAATTGTAAGTGAATATTACTAATAACTTTGTCTTCTTTTTCTTTTCTATTGTCTGTTTGTTTGTTACTTGTAGTGCTGTTTAATGTTTAATAATTTGTGATTTAAATGCTGTGTGCATTTGTAATTGGATATCAGATTTGAAATTGTAAGTAATTGTAATCTATTGTGTAATGTTTAATCTGTTGTCTGTTAATGTACCTCTTGAATAAAATTTTAAAAATAAAATAAAACCGTTCTCGTGTTCTATTAAAGTTCCGGTTCGCGTGTTAGAAACTTAAATGGCTGAAATTAAATGAAAATGTTTTTAAATAAATAGAATTATAAATAGTAGCTTTTGGGCATTCACGATTAGGTAAATCTACCACCGGTTCAACCCTAGCCCAGCCCTGAGAAGAATCGGCGAAATAAACTCTGCGGGCCTCATGATATGGAAAAAATATTTATAAATATGAAAGTACAAAAACCGAATACCGACTAAACTACTCATTTTTTTTTCACGGGTTCCCGTTACAAGTAATTAATATGAATCAATTATGTAGTAGCTGAGAATTAATTATCGAACTACTAGCTGACGAAACTGCAACTTTATGTATTAATTTATTATTAGCTAATCACGCAGATCATTTTTTTAAACTACTTGAAAATTAAATTACAATACTGCTATTAAAAGAAAAATATTTAAACGACATCAGGCATAAAAGCAACCTAATCATGATACTGACTCATAACGTCAGCTCAGTTCCCTTCCGGACTTATCCATTCCGCAACCGCTACGGAATCGTCATCCGATCCGGTCCACCGCCGGCTTTCACTTAGATTTCGCAATAAGGTATAAATATTATGCCTTCTTAAGATCTTGAGCTTACAATTTAGTAACTCGTGAAAAAGATTAGAATCCCCGTCCGCATCGCTGTTGTACCTCGGCCGCGAGCGGGCGGTGATCATGGTAACGCTACAGATTGACGTGACAGGGACGTAATGGATTGTTTACCTTCGCGCCGACGTCTGCCACGCCGTCGATCACTGACACCGACCTAATTACATGTAAATAAATACAGGCTCGCAGTCCGCTCAGCCGCTCAACCCTCTCGCTACATTGGTCCGGGCTGACCTCTGCTCGGTACGCACTTTCGACAATGAATTTTTGACTTCCCCCGTGCACTGAATAATCGATTAACGGTTCAACTTAACATATTAAATTTAGCTCCGTACCCTATACCAATATTTGGTTAGGTAGAATTTAAATGTAAGATACATAATATTTTGCAATGAATAGGTGTACCGTGCCACATGACGTGTCTACGAATTTATAATATGTATTTGAAAGATTTTTTTTTTAATATATGAGAGCAAACTATCATACATGTAGGTATACCTATGTCTTTTGCTAACTATTGACACTGTTAGACGTCAGTATAATCGCTACCAAAATCAACCCCCACAGAAATCACACAAAAAGGGACTGCTTAAATTAGCTGCCACTTCAAGGCGATAACATGTAAGCAAGGTTGGTGTGTAAGTAGCCGGTGGCCCATGGAGGTGGGAGGGGAAAGGGGGGCAGCGCATCTGTATAGTCTCTATGCAGATGTCTATGGGCGTCGGTAGTCATGAAAATGGCTACAACTGCTCGTTTGCCCCCCTATTCCATAAAAAAAAAAAAAGGTTTACCTGCCCAGTCCTGAGAGCCAAATGTAGCATGACTCAACCCCTTACTTTTATAAGAAGACACAAAGTTTATATCCTACGAAATTAAAAAGCATATGCAAATGAATATGAGTATATAATTGTATTTGTATTAATAACTACTACTACTAAACTACTACGACTAAATATAAGAACATTAAGCTATGACGTCTAAAGAACTCTCGTATAGATAGATGGTAATGACGACGTACTTGCGGCTTTGGCAAGAAAGTATATTTAGTCTGACCAATTTTAGAACAATCCAAATTATAATGTAGAAACATTTTCTGATAGTGTCTCGCATGTAACATGTAAATTTTAATTGTATTTATAATTTTTATATACGTAACTATAACTATAGCCACGGTACCTCTTTGTTCAAGTATGTAGCAACGAATTATGCGATTTACATTTAGCTATATCTTATTATTCTGTCTAAAAAACAGAAGAGATCCTCAAAGGCAACAGGCTAGTCTCGGCAATAGGCCAAGTTCCAGGTAAAGTTACAGTCATAGTTCAGTTGGATCCCGTATCGAGTTTCGCAAATATTGAGAGACCTCAGGCTGCCGTCCTTGGGCCGAATCAGAACCCGCCCTGGTTGACTGACAAAACGGGCTTATGCAGCTTTTCCAATTTAAAAATCGATATTGGTACATTGGAATCTATCTATATTGCTTTGACTTTAGAGAATATATTGATTTCGAGAATAGGGAATATGCGTATGATTCAAATAATGATAATTTTTTTTTATGTAAAGTCTTTAATCCTGTAGATGTGCGTACGTATTAATATTTTTTTGTATAATTTTGTTTTCAATCAGAAAATAATTATTGAAAAGTGCAAAAATTATGCGGGAAGATTGAATTAGGTGAAACGCACGCCATTGGTCGGAACGAATTGTGACGTCAAAGTTCATAAATAACATCATTGTTCACGAGCATTGGAGCATTGCCATTGGTGGTTGTTATGATGCGTGACGTCATGTCAGCGCGGCAAAATGGCGATCGTTTAAAAAGCTGTTATCGGCTACTAATTTGAAACATTTTTTTTTGAACTTAATATTGTTTTTTCAGCGCTGATATTTTTTTACATTAATGTAAATATCATTTAAAAATATAAAAAAAATACATGCATATTCCCTATTGCTTGCATGAACATGAAAAATGACCGGTTTACCTCACGCAACATCAAAGTGTTTCAAGTGTCATCAAACTCATCAAGTGCATACTTTGAACACACCCTGACTTTCTACGAGCGACCCCACGAGATAACCCCAAAGCATCATGTTCAGTGAGCCCCTGATTACTACCGAGAAGAGTGATTGCATTTATATTGGCGCAGTAAGTTCGAGCTGAAGCCGTAATACAAACACGACGCACACATAAATGTACAGTGCAGCTCCGCTGTAGCTGTATTATAATTATATAACGGTCCGGATCCCGGGGGTGCATTAAACTGACTGGTTCGGTTGCGAATAGCGATATCGGCTCACGAGCTCTCCGCTCGAATTCACCTGTGACACGCAAACTGAGCGCAGGCATTATTTCGGACTCCTGCCTGACCGATTGGACACTATCTATCTGCTCACTGAATAATCTGCCTGTATTTTTAGTGGAATGAAAAATCATTTTAAACAATGCTTTATTTTGGGGTTACAATTTTTACGCGTCGAATTGTTGTGTACATATTTTTTCGTGTATTTTTACGTATAAATGAGTATTGAGAGTGTGTGTATAACGTTATTTGACTAAGAATATAATATGTTATTGACTCAAAAGGCCTATGGACTCTTAGAAAATATTGGCCTGAAGTAACGACTAAACCGTCGTGCTCGCGCATGTAGTGGTTGATCAAATCATAGATCTCATATCTTTATCAGTATGTCTGCTGTGAACTTCGTCTTAATAATTAAGGTTGCGATTTTATATAGACTGCATTATTTTTTTTTTTTTTAATATAACAACGTCTTCAAAAGGCTGAGTATAATTATATACTCAAACTCTATGAATATAACTTAAATATTAGGACATTTGTTGTATGGACATGGACACATATGGTTTGATAGTTACCTAGAAACTAAAAGCAAGAAATAATTAATAGTTAGAAAAATAATGTTACTATCAAATATATATCAACTTTATTGTCGTTGCATATGAGCAAAAATCGCAAAACAGTTGTCTAACCAAAATAAATAAATTTACCAATTACATTAAATATTTTAATACGCAGTGGAATCGCTTTGATTCCTTTCCTTTGTTCCAATTCCACCTGATACTGTCGTAAGCCACACGAAATGCAACAATAGACCATGCATTTCATATCACTACTTCTATAATCCATTCAGCTCAATGCAAAACTGACACTTACTTTTTTTATAACTAAAAGTAAAAAAAAACATCAAAGCACATTCCGGAAGGCGGCAAGTTATTCAAGAAGTGAATACAAAATTTCACCCCGTTCAAGTCGGATTATGGCTATAAGAAGACCCCTTTCTAATGAAGGGCTCGTCTCTAGAGTCTTCGACTAATTAACTACAAAAATGTCACGTCATGGATGTCAACAGCTAAAATATCACCGAGTTTTTAAGCTTTATTTTATTTTGAATCACTGATTAGGGAATGGAGGCAAGGAATATAAAATCATACGCCTCTTTAAGTCTTTCATATTCATACATTTAGCAGAACAGCGAATGTACATACCGCGCACGTCGAGCGATGCTACTACGATATGAGTAAGAAATACTCTAAAGCTGGTACAGGTAGGAATAATGTTTAGTTACAGTAAACATTATTCCTTAGCTATGCCTGATTATCTACAAAATATTAAAGTTTTATTAGTTTTACTCCGAGTCAGTATCTTTTGATAAAATGAAAAAAAAAAAAATCGTATTTTGAAGGTATTCTATATCAATCTAACATCATGATTTTCTTTAGCGGTCCACATCCGCAAATAAGTCCATTTCAATGAACGCCAAAGCGACCGATCTCCTGCTAATCGCAACCATGCCATGTTTACGGAGAACGTATTCCGATCTGGTGAATGGTCGAACAACACATCTTTCTAAATTGTAATCAATATCTGTGCTTTACTTAGTCCAAATTATTTCAGTGGTTTTTGCATGAAAGAGCAGGTAATAAACATACGTACAAACATGTGTTAATAACATTAGTAGGGTTACTACGCATTCGTCGTAGTGTGCGTTACGTGTCGTGTTATCGCCGAGACAGGAGAATGTAATAACGCGTGTAGTCATAGCTTCAGTCTCAGAAGACATGCACGGCTCAGCCAGCACATTGGCCCGGCACAAAATATTGTGCTCGGGTAAACGCTCCAACTTCCAATACAATATAAATTGCACTTTGAAAATATTCTCTACTTAAAATCGTGTAAGCCATTTACAACCTTAAATCGTAAATCGGGAGATCCATTTTGAGAAACACGATAGTAACGTGTAGCACTACCATAATACCGGTAATGTGGTGTCGCCTTTCTGTGGCGAGATAAGGGTACGCGACATTGACTATTCAAAGGGTTGCGGTCTTCAAAATTTACGCTCAATAAGTCCAAAATATCTATTCGACGTATGTAAAGCGAAATTTATCTGTGCCGTAAAGCAAACTGCGATACCGCTTGATGTTTGGCGCCGCAATAGTTTAGTCAAGAGCACGGAAATTTAATAAAAGTTGATACAGCATATCAGCTAAAATTCCAATTTAAAGGATTCTATGTACAATATCCCGTCTGACCTGGTATCAGATTTGCCAATAAATGCCCAACACTATATTTAGATGGATATACTACATTTTCATTTCATTAGGTAATTATTTTTTTACTACTACATTAAATGTTATTATAGTTTACATAAATTATGTGCGTATGTATTTATAATTACGCTATGAAATTAACTTAATATACTTGTAAGAACATAAAAAGTTGTACTTATTAATTTAAATGTATGTTTTTTTGTAAGCGGGAACACGCATTTTCACACCTTCTTAGGCCCCGGGATCTTTTCCTTATCGCGGGCACCAAAATATCGTTTTAAGGTGAAAACTCCAAAAACTTCTAATAATGAAACACATTATACGTAAATCTGAATACCAAAATAAAGCTCCATTTATATTTATTTACAGCGTGTCGCGTTGTTTTCGTCTTATTACATATAAAATTTTACACCGTCTGGCAAAATGTTCAAAGTGGCTAAGTAAATAAAATACTTCTCTTCGGATTCTATCGCAATGAAAACTTTCCACGGAGTTTGTATATATTTAAATGATGTACGTGTTTGAATATATTTAATAAAAAGGCCAGAGACTCTTTTTGCGAGATCATTATTATACAAATACGTGACGCACATTATATCCCGCTAATGAATATTTCATACGCGGTTTTTAAATAATCCAATTGCTGATCTTTTTGTGTTTTAATTCTCTGTCTTTTTTATCAATTACATATGCCCGACATGTATATATTTTTATATCCGTTCGTCTGACTTGTGTATCCGTTAAGCAGATTTTGGCATTGTTAGCCTTCGCAAACATATCATTGATGTATTGCATCCAAATTGGGTCGGCGCGACTGATCATCAATTCATCTATATACTTTTGGGCCATTTTCAATAAATCCCAAAATAGCCGATACCCCCGACTTGAACATCTAACACGAAAGGTACTGCTGTTCTGGGATCGACTTAACGTTCAATTTATTTGCTTAATATGTATTAATAGAGAACATTAACAAACACATTAGTTCCTTAATTACGTATTACTACTAGCTTTACTCGTATAAACATACAAAATGTTTCTTTATATATAATTTATTTTTTCAGCGTAAAAAAATAACATATAGTTCTCTAAAACGTATTATAATAACTACTTCCAGTCATATAGCTTTCCATTTTTCCCATTATATATTTATAATAACTTATGTTTATTAAATTTTTAATCTAATTTAATACCATAATTATTAAAATAGTCACTAATAAAACGGATGAATTCATCATATAAACCGGTGGATATTAATCCAGAACATTTCTAGACACTATATAACTCGCAATAATAGTATATTCCTCTCTAATACGAGGTTTCTTGCAGGGGTCCGTAGCGAATTCACGAGGGCGAAGTGGTTAGAAAACTTTTGGGTCTTTATTTATTGTTATTGCCTCATTAAGGTACGTAGCAAACGATATCCTACAAATTGCAAATAAATAAACCAACTCAGAGGCTCCTAGAAATTCCATTAGAAAGAATTATTTTTGCTATTCGTTACTCGAATATACCTTTGCATTAGACGGATTAGAATTTTAATAAATAAGTAACTAACAATGATTGCAGTGCTTTTGCCAATTTCGGGTATAGAAACGAATTAATAGAAATAAGTACGTATATACCTAATGAAGTTTCTATATACCTATCCTAGGTATATTATGGTTTACAAGTCTGGCTTAGCTGGATTCCTCGCTCTCCTAAATGAATTAAAGAGTAATTTACAATGACTGAAGGTGAGGAGTAATTCAAAGACATGTTTGGAGCAATTTTGTTTTTCTTGGAGATTTGTTAGGTGTTGGATGAAATATGACAATTCCAATAAACAAAATCAGACGAAGGCAGACTAAAACTCTTACTTTGTTCTTTTAAATGGTTACGAGCTTTCAAAATCAGGTATATACAGTTGTTCGAATTCTACCACTTGTGTAACAACCGTCTTAAGTTCTTTTTACTCGATATAAAGACGGAGACCTCAGCATCTTATAAATATAGAGTAAATATAAAAAAAAAATAGGAAGTTTATAGCTGCGTATTCGATGTCTGTAAATGTTTTTGAATTTTCAGCATGCAATTGTTTCTCAGTAGAATATACAGCATAAAACTGTAAATCGACAAAACGCTGAAAGCACAGTTTATTTATTTATGGCCGGCCCACACCTTACCAACATATGAATACAACGATCGTAAAAGTAATGGGAGCCACAAATACCTGTATGCGAACCAATCGCATGCCCCGCTATATTAGCGTTCATATAATAAAACACGCCATTGCTCCATAAAACGATTCGACGTTGTAAAAAATCAAAAATGTTGATCTCGGCAATAGCTGGCAGCCCGCGCAATTTGTTCTGCTTTTCTATTTTTAAACAACTGTCATTGATGTTTACTTTTGCGTTCGGTAATCGAATTGTTACATTTTCTAGAGTGTTTAGACAATTGTTTGAAAATAGTTATTGGATGATAGACATATATTTCTAAATTTAAATTAAATTGACTTTTATTCTTATTGCAAAATTAAATGACCATTTTGCATTTGTAACTAAATGATGCGCTATCCTATGCCATGAAAATATCTAAATTACATTTTTATTAGCAGAAACATGATGACCGTTAATTTTAAAATCACAGAAATGCCATCATATTATTATTTTAAAGGGTATATTTCTGATATGATTAGATTATACTACTAATTTGTAGTACTGTTTTAGTGAGAGGCGTGCCATGTCGCATGCATGCAACCGAATTGGTAGGTACCTCTTGTTAAAATGATAACCGACAAGTGACAGCTGTTGCATTTCCTGCGATGTGTAAGTAGCCGGTGGCCCAAGGATAAGTGAGGGGAAAGAGGGTAACGCATCTGTGTAACCTCTACACGGATGTATGTGAGAGTCGGTAGTCATGGAAATGACTGCTCGTTTATCATCATCTTATTCTATAAAAAATACAGTTTTTTTTAATTATTGTTACCTGCGAGTTGGCTTTCTATGCGAATAATTTCTATAATGTTCTATAACATGTAGAGTAATATAGAGAAAACAGATTGAATGATTGTATTACGAGTTGATTAGAAACAAAAAATGACCACTGTCAATATCAATTAAAAACCAATCGGCAGTGTAAATGTACGGAATTAAATTTTATAATGAGCTCGCGGTTCTATTGGTACATTAAATGTTTTCGGCACGAGGCGTTGCAATGGCGACCGCAGAATACAAGCAGCATTTCATTACGAATATATTGACAAGTAATGCGCTATCCATAAATGTTTTACAATAACGTATAAAAACACATTGTTATTTTAATTTACCTGTAAATTATTGGTTCAATTTTGTTAATTGTGCTGCCGGGCTGGCTTACGTTTCAATTTGATTATTATATTTATGTTTGTTTTCGGATATTGTCTTTATGAGCATATTTTTGGAAAGAATTAAATGAAAGAAGAATCGAAATCGAAAATGAAAAAAAAAAGGATTCTCGACTTTCGTTTAATTATATGAGCCATGGTAGCCAGAAGTTAAGTTCGATTAGTTCTATAAAATTAAATGATAGAGTCAAGAATAACTATTTTGAACTCGATTAGTCAATATTATCACATACAAGCGATACGATATTGGGAAGGTTGTCATCTATCTTTTTTTATTTGCTAAAAAATGGTAGCCTACAGCCGCCTCGTTTTTATTTAGCAATTTAAGGCTGCCACGTATGCAGATGCAGTAAGAGATCCGAACCTGAGCTAATCTGTCAATATCGCTCTCTATACTGAACTCAAGGAGCAGCACACACTACGCAGATACATTTTACCATCAAGTATCTGTATGCACAGGCATATTTTGCAGGATGGTTTTATACGCAGGTAAAATCTTACCGTATCTGCTTAGTGTGTGACGTATAACCAAATTTTGTAAATATGTTCAGAGGTTCGGGATTATGAGCTAATAAAGGTGCCCCCTCCGATGGCCGTCGAAAATAAAAATTATTCAACCATAAGATGCCCTATGTCACTTTTTGAAAATGTAGCCTTATATAGTAAAGGAATGTTTAAAATCGGTGCAGTAGTTTTGGAGTCTATACGATATAAACAAACAATTTTCTTTCCTTTTTTAGTGTAAAAGAAACGCACGTAAAACAAGATATTATACCTTTCTTGCAG
>LUGF01038400.1:21724-50047 GCA_001625245.1 Calycopis cecrops | reverse complement strand
GAAAATGACTCCGATTGCTCGTTTATCATCACCTTATTCTATAAAAATACAGTTTTTATTAATTATTGTTACCTGCGAGTTGGCTTTCTATGCAAATAATTTCTATAATGTTCTATAACATGTAGAGTAATATAGAGAAAACAGATTGAATGATTGTATTACGAGTTGATTAGAAACAAAAAATGGCCGTTGTCAATATCAATTAAAAACCAATCGGCAATGTAAATGTACGGAATTAAATTTTATAATGAGCGCGCGGTTCTATTGGTACATTAAATGTTTTCGGCACGAGGCGTTGCAACGGCGACCGCAGAATACAAGCAGCATTTCATTACGAATATATTGACAAGTAATGCGCTATCCATAAATGTTTTACAATAACGTATAAAAACACATTGTTATTTTAATTTACCTGTGAATTATTGGTTCAATTTTGTTAATTGTGTTGCCGGACTGGCTTACGTTTCAATTTGATTATTATATTTATGTTTGTTTTCGGATATGGACTTTATGAGGATATTTTTGGAAAGAATTAAATAAAAGAAGGATCTTTATAGAAACGAAAATGAAAAAAAAAGGATTCTCGACTTTCGTTTAATTATATGAGCCATGGTAGCCAGAAGTTAAGTTCGATTAGTTCGATAAAAGTAAATGATAGAGTCAAGAATAATTATTTTGAACTCGATTAGTCAATATTACCACATACAAGCGATACGATATTGGAAAGGTTGTCATCTATCTTTTTTTTATTTGCTAAAAAATGGTAGCCTACAGCCGCCTCGTTTTTATTTAGCAATTTAAGGCTGTCACACACTATGCAGATACAGTAAGAGATCCGAATCTGAGCTCATCTGTCAACATCGCTCTCTATACTGAACTCAAGGAGCAGCGCACACTACTCAGATACATTTTACCATCAAGTATCTGTAGGCACAGGCATATTCTGCAGGATGGTTTTATACGCAGGTAAAATCTTATCGTATCTGCTTAGTGTGTGACGCATAACCAAATTCTGTAAATAAGTTCAGAGGTTCGGAATATGAGCTAATAAAGGTGCCCCCTCCGATGGCCGTCAAAAATAAAAATTATTCAACCATAAGATGCCCTATGTCACTTTTTGAAAATGTAGCCTTCTATAGTGATGGAATGTTTAAAATCGGTGCAGTAGTTTTGGAGTCTATACGATACAAACAAACAATTTTCTTTCCTTTTTTAGTGTAAAAGAAACGCACGTAAAACAAGATATTATACCTTTCTTGCAGGCGGGTATAATGCTAATAAGTAGTTGTAAAAGTTTAAACAAAAGTTATTTCTCCTGACGTTTCGACCGGGTTGCACCGACCGTGGTCACAGGATGACTGAAGCAGCGGTGTTAGGGCTCCGTCGGCGCGGTAGAATCTTCATCTACCGGCATCGGCAACATATTAATTTTTCTCTATTCGCGTTAATCCCCGTATGCATAAATTAAATGCTGCACTGCATGCTTGCATGCAGCCGAATTGGGCCGGCACGACCGGGGAGGTACCTCTCGCTTACACGAGACCGGCGTGAAGTGACAGCTGTGCTGTCACGTTTCGTGCGGTGTGTAAGTAGCCGGTGGCCCATGGAGGTGGGAGGAGAAAGGAGGGCAGCGCATCTGTATAGCCTCTTTAGTCTATGCGGATGTCTATGGGCGTCGGTGGTCACGAAAATGGCCCCGACTGCTCGTTTGCCCCCCTATATCATAAAAAAAATAAAAAAAATTAAATAATCATGCAACGCGAAAGTTTAAAAGTATTAATTTAAACAAAAGCTTATTAAAATCACATTGTACCTTATTCTTTACTTCGATTTTCATTAATTTTCTATTTTCTAATACAATTTAATTCAATGACATTGGTTCTTTATGTTATAGAGCTTTCTGCTCAAATTAATTTATTGTTGCTACGCTACGCTCGTAGGCACCACATTAAATTAAATTATTTTGATATTATCTGTTTACACCAACTTGCTTTGCTTTTTAAAAATAATAAAGGCTTTCTGCTGGACAATATTTTAGTTCGACGTCTTGTATCCTGTATATACGTCTGTGAATCTTGATTTAAATAGATATTTAAGTAAAATAACTAAACATTCATAGATATCAAACATGTGGCTTGGAATCTGGTCATATAGTCTGCTGATTTTCAGTAAACAAATGCCCTGAAATTATATTTCTTTTTCCTTCTTTTTCCTCCTTTAAGATATAAGTATATTTTGTATCACATACAAATTTTGAATCTACATAATAAGATATTTATCTGAAACATATAATTGTGTCTATGGCACAGCTGCGGTGAAATTTATCTAATATTTTGATAGGTGTGTTCAGAGAAAAAATATTACCGTAAATATGATACTAACACGATCGAGATAGTAGACAATATAGGTGGTCCCCTCTCACATTCAACATTATGTGATAAACATAACAAAAATACAATGGTGATAATATAAATGTCTATTATATTATGACTTACTACTATACTATGTTATAATTTTCCGTGTTTGAACGCCACAATATTATTTTTAAACAACATAATCATCCACATCAAAATCAAGATCCTTACTCATCACCACATCAGATTTGAGTTTAAAAAGAAATATTAAAATTATAATTATTAATCATATCAACTTACTTTGCACTATCAGGTTAAAAAAATAATATTCACAACAACGCATCTGTTACATCTCTGGTGTTACGGATGTCTCTGGGCGTTGGTGATCACTTTACACCAGGTGACCCATCTGTTCGTTTGCTTCCTATGTTATAAAAAAAACAACAACACATGTTCGCATTAGATCCTTACGAGGTAGGCGGAGAGCACCGACTGCCATGTTACAATACTTACATTGTCCAGTTTGACGGTTATGAAACATTCACACATAATTTGACCCTTGCATGATCTATTTTTTTTTTATATAATACTCGTACTAAAAGCCTGTGTAACTGTGTTAGTAGCTGAATTCCTCCGAAACGACTCAATTAATTTAATGAAATGTTTATTCTGTTATTGAGACGGTATTGACACTTACGCGGGTAACTACTACGCTAGTAATTTATAATAATCTTACAGAAAGTCTGACCGAGCTCTCACATGATTTATCTTTATTCGTTCTGTGTTTCTACACTGTAAGGGATAATTAGAAGAAGTTGTTAATATAACGGAATGACTTATTTTGTGTACGTTATACGTGTTGAGTGCAAATGTAGAATATATAGCAGGGAGATAGAGGCGGCAATGATATAGTGTCGGGCTCGCGGTCGTTCCCTCAGGAGCGATAAACCCTTCCCGGCGCTTCCCGTCTACTCTTCTTTATGGCAAGGTCGGAATGGCCAGCCCAGGTGAACAGGTAGCTAGATTGCGAAAGTATTTTCAAAGCATCTTGTCGGTCGTTCGGTGTTTTTCCTTTGTTATCAAATGTGTTTGAACCCTCTATACGTTTATAGCTCGCCTTTAATATATCGATTGGTTACACTGGCTAAGATACCCACTTCTCGAGATAAGAAAATGTTTTCGCTTATAGCTTTTTCATGGAATACTAATAATTCACCGTGATAGCAGTATGTTTGGGAGATAAAAAGTTTATTATTTATCGTTCACGCAATATACGTATGTACGTACGTATCTCAGCGTATGGAATCATTACTAGTAACAAACAATTTATGTCTAGGTTGTTTTAGAATAAAATAAATTTATATTACTTTTTAAAATTAATGGTTTATGAAACTTATGAATGGGAATGTTTGTATGAAGAGGGCTATAAAATTGGAGGAGGTAGTAGTTGTTTATGAAATTAGTACAAAATGTCATAAAAATAATATATTTTTCAAATATATATATCAATATAGGTTGTACATTTCTGAAAATTATGCCTATTTTTTTCGAATGAGCATAACATATTTAGCCGTTTTATACCTCTATTTATTATTTAGTGCTCGTTTCTAGATTTCCCCTTCTGGCCTTTACTGCAGTTATACCGAATTTTATAAATGTAAACTTATAGTCTAAATTATCTGCTATTTTTGTATTCTCTAATACCACTAGTTTTAAAATCCTGTAATGCTAATATACTGCGTCGGAGTAGATACATGTGACTGAAGAAGGCTCATATCTTCCTGACTTTTTTCTCTTCGCTCCGTTAAAGAGCTATATTATTGAAAATTTCCTAACCTACTGGCCTATCGAATGTAAGAAAAAAATTGTTCTCGTGCGACTTTTAGTAAATCAAAGCGCTCGAAAACGGAATCAATCCGCGATAGACATGTTTACTCCGCCCATATACATAGTCGATTGGTTTAGTTTATGTTCAAACAAGGAAATTCAGTACTTTTTTATAGAATACACGAGCAGTTGGAGACATTTTCATGGCAACTAACGCCCATATACATCCACACAGAATATAGAGATGTGATGCTCATGAGATGGTTAGGCGGAGGAAGGATCTCCTCCTCCGTGGGCCACCGGATACTTACACATCTCATAAAACGCGACAGCAAAGCTGTCAGTTTACGGCGGTATCGTGTAAGCGAGAGGTACTTCTCCGGTCGCGTCGGCCCAATTCCTCTACATGCATGCATAGAGCGTGGCATTACTTTTTACCAACTTTTTCCTTTGTAGCACAATAAACCATATTGATCACTGATATCTGCTTATCACGTTATCACTATTTCTGGGATATACCTTCAGAAACAAGAAAGTCGTTGCATGTCTTTGCATAGAAATAATTATGAACTTTAACTTTTATCATGGAACGTAACTTTCCCTAAGCATTACAACATAAATTATATTGTAGTACTAGAGCGGTGTGATAAGTCCGTGACTTGTCTGAATTGAACCTTTTTTATAACATTTTAAGGCGTACGAACGTACGAAGCTAACATTCATTATTTTCTCTAATTTGTAAAACAGTACTTTTAAAACAAAAGAAGTTTAGCGGTTGTAAAAGTATACTTGGAAAATGGAAAAATCTGAGTTTTGAGTAATAATTAAACGCTATTTTGTACGCGATAAAACCAACAGATCAATGACAAATTAAACGAAAATATTATGGGATTCCTTGCATGGGATGGTATATGAGTGGTCACCAATGATGTTAAGCGCTCAAGAAGGTGGCTTAAAGGAACACTAAGGTTCACAAAATTCCCGTTCGTTCGATTAGACGTGGGCCCATTATACGTCAGCGAGTAATGCAAAAATTGCTTAGTCAGCTGTAAAATAATGAGTTTTAGGACATCAGCTAAGGGGCCATCTACAAATTTAAAATCTAATAAAATGCATTTAGAATGGATTTTATTAGATTATTTTATTATTATTATACAAGCTCAAAAAATATCGAAAAATAGATGTTGGCTGATTCTTACACCTATCCTATATACCTACCCAATAGGCACACATAATTTCATAAGAATCGCTCTAGCCGTTTCGGAGGAGTGTGGTAACTAACAATGTGATACGAGAATTTTATATATAGAGATTAATATTGTAGATGTATTTTATGTATTGTAGATGCAAATTCTTAGTAGGATTTAACAAAAGACAAACGTTGAACACGTTAATCTCACGTAATTTTTAATTTTAATTTTAATTTTTAGAGTGTTTTTTTTTCTCCGTGTATATTCTGCATTACATTTCGTCATATATTTCAGAAGCGAGTTACCGGTACAGCATTTATTTTTTAGCAGTAAAAATTAAATTAAGAAGACCCGTGTGGTTACAATCTGTCTTTGCGGGAGGCTTCTAAGCTCCACCTTCTGCCGTCGAGGCTACGGGTTAGAGGCAGGTGGGCGACCTTGCCACCGGCCTTCATTAGTAATGGCGGCGTAGACTGGGAATGTATGTACTGTTGAGTATGTTTATGTTTTCTTATCCAGCACGATGACGAGGAAGTAGGCGGTTAGTTACTGTCATAGAAGATAGCTGCTGACATTCCTTTACCCCTTCGAGCTTGGGCTAAGACTGACAGACTAATAAAGTTTTCTTAGCATTAATGAGCTACATACTTTTTAAGATGCGGTTTATTTTTCTTTATTACTAGTGAGTTACTTTAGACAAATTTAATACTAGTGATCCCGCGAAGATCTAAGTGAAACTTTTTTGTAATTAAAAACTAAATATTATATGATATGTCGTCCTAACTAAGGTAAACAATTTATGTAGATTTTTCAACACTTGCAAAAGACACAGAAACTTCATCAATAATTACGTGCGTTTATATAGGTATTAATGTGTTAAATGCATGGTAGTGTGTGTAAAGTCTTATTTATTGAATTATAGTACTTTATAAACATTACTATTAAAAAATATTAGCGTTCTGCACTTCTGTTACACGTGAACTATAAGTGTGCCATATTACATACTCCTCCGTCTGTACGTAAAAATGTTCCCGAAGTTTTTGCTTTACGTACTAATTTAATATAGATAGATATAGGCACTGACATATTCTAAAAATGAAATAAACTAACCAAGACGATTTGAAATGAAATGAAATATCTCAAGTCTGTACTATTTTCAACGCAACCATTAATTTTCATTTCAAAAAACCTGTGAAATGTGTAATGTTGTTTGCATTTTAAACCGCATAGATCTTTTATCGCTCGTAGGTAACGTCCGTTGTTGGATATCTAGCTCGGTTTATTTGCCATTCGCGTGCGACTACAAGTACACAGTTTTCAGTACGCAATACTTGTTGAATTACCATAGCTCGAGTTTACTTTCATGTCATTTCATCGTTACATTTGTTTTTACATTGCCCTGTATGCGATTTTGATTGTTAGTTTTTTATTATTTACGTAGAATTCTAAGGCTAGGTTGATTGCACAATCATTAGGTATGAAATGCTGGTGCTATTTTTTTAACATTAGCCCCTTCTAATCTATTTATGTAAAAACCGATGTTTGTTTGTTTATTCGTTCTTTATATACTTTAAACTTTTACTAAATGGTAAGATAGAGCATTATATTAAGAAACTTTATTCACTATTCACTGAAAAAGGTTTTTAAGAAAAAAGGAAATTAGAAATTAGTAAGTCAGTCGGTTGATATATTTTTATTGTAATATTTTTTATTATGAGCATAATAATATGATCACTACTATATAAACTAATATGATAACTGAACTGATGATATGATAACTGATGAACTATGATACTATATAACCATATAAATAGTATCTATTAATATTTCAATAACTCGATTGATCACACATTCTCTTATGAATAGTTTTTACATTATGTGCATATACCTATTGGGATCTGGTATCGTGATGATGATATATTATCATAATATATTCCTTTGTCTTCAATTTTAATAAGATGAAAAAAGAAATGTGTGAAAATAAGACGAAACTGGAAGATATTGGGGTTACCGAAGGTACACTGTGGTACCACCTATTGTCATTAGATTTAGAATTTGATGTAACTTAAAACAATGATGAGGCTCGAAAACCTCAAAATGTAATATTCAAATATTACTAAATACTGTGATGTGAATAAATCGAATATTATTACGCAAAATATAAAACAATTTAATTATTATTTATATAACAAATTAGTCATACCACAAATATAGCCACATCTATTTGTGAAAAGTAAACTATCGTATTCCGAAACAATCGCACATTCGTGAAAACAATACCGAAATGTGTGAAGGTATTTTTGTTTTTTGATGCTGTCTGTACCTCCGCATGAGGCATGAATTTGTAATGAAGATATGGGGGTGCATTTGTGCAGTCCGTGTTAGCGCGATTGCCACTTCGGAGCACGTTTGTAGCGCTAACAAGTCGCATATTATTTCACCCGAGCCAGTAAAAATTCCGGGATAAGCTGCAGTAAGTTGTATTTTGAAACTTTGCTGTTTTATTTATTTAATAGATGTGCACGACTGTGTTTGTGCAGACAACAATTTTTAAAGGACTATTTGCTTTGAACCTGTGGCAATTTGCTTTCCTTTATTTCATTTCCACACTATAAAGCTATATAGGAATCAAATGTAGATATATTTTCATTTTTTTATTATTTCAATATCTTATATTTTAACGAGTTTTAGAGAACAGCGTCAGTACATCAAGCAAATTATTTTAAAATTGTCTACATCCATTCGGACACAATCTAAGATAATACAGGACCTTTATAACAAATAGCTCTAAAACATTTACTATTATTTTACTGTGATTAGGAAAACAGTCAAGAGAGCTGACGTGATTATTAACGCAAAATTATGAATCCTTAATGTGTAAAAAAATATGAAAAATAATAAAATATCGTATCGATAACTCATAACAGTCCCTGTTTATCAGTCAGGGAAGGGGTCAAGAGCATGCTTGGTTCTTATGGCCATGCAAAGTAATTAAAATATTACATACTTCTCTCCTCACACATACACATAGGTACAAAAATATTTCACACAACAGTGGCCTATTACAAACAATGTACAAGTAAGACAACGTAAGACTTTGTTAAGTTATATTTACTTTATTATTAAATGCATGGAAGAAATATCCGGTAACAAGTATAATGCTTATCTATATCTACTTGTATATGTTGTAAAGTTTTTGATAAATACACCGTTTTTTTTACAAAAAATATCTCGACGAAACGAAAACATCGTCTGTCTACACAACAATTATAGCCGCAGCACACACACTGTACAATACCAGGATCACATGAACAACGCCAAAACGATTAAGTTTAGACATTAATTTGTTATCGCAGAAGTAACGTGCAATTACCATCAACAGTGGTGCCACTCCACGAATTAGCATTTAGTATTCCATTTGGCCTGTGATGGATGTACGTTCATTTGGTGGTGAATAATCGCACGTTAGGATCTACTGCACCCAAGTGAGGGGTCAATAACTCCAGCGCCCCCTGCACTGATCATTATTCTGTATTTTTATGTACTAGTTGTGTCTCGCAACACACGCGTAATTATTTAAATTTCAAACCTTTATTTCACCCTTTTAGAGATTAAAAATCCTTTCTTAGCGAATTCATACGTCATTAGAAGCTATCTGCGCAGCAAATAGTTTGAGTGATCTATATGCGCGGATAGCTAGGACCGTCAATCAGCCAGGACAGTTTACTTAATTTTGACTACCAATAAGATTAAAAGATCAGTAGAATGAACAAATAGTTTGAACTCTTACAGATCAACTGATACATTTAAAATCCTAACGGCCATACCAAGCCAAGATAAACTATTCCGGTTTAAACAAGGTAAGTAATTTCCAAAAAAATATATAAAAGGACAAACGTAACCTATCGGAATAATTTAATTGAAGTGACATTGAGCTGAAGAACCAAGATAAACCAGGCGAGAAAAACTCCAGATTTTTTTACTGTAGAAGTCGTGTTTGAAAATACAATGGATGTTGGCATCTTCGGGGTTTTATGGGCATTAAATTCCTTAAAACCGTTCAACTTATCAATAGGAACAGCGTCTACTAGAGGCAGCGAAACAAAAAAACGAACTGCTTTTCAGTTTTAAATATAAGTTGAATAAAGACAGTAGATAATTGATTCGCTTGGATTACTTTAAAGATCCCATACCCAAAAATTATTCAAAGGCTGATGTTATTACTAATTAATAACATCAACCTTAATATAATTAATAATTAATTTCACCAACATTTTCTATCTTAAAATAATCTATAAATTTAATTACTCATTGAACGTAAGAGTTCATGAAAATATAGATTATATTCTCGTTTTCACGATTTCTTTGATCTGAAATGTTTTGTAAACCGCAATTTAATCTGTTCGACATAAATGCAAACCACTTTTAAATCAACCGAAGGTGAAAACAATTTAATTACCTGTCAAAATATCCTCGTATTGGCTTTGTGAAATGGGCACACGTTTAATGGAGGCTAATTTGTGATGAAATAGAAAGCAAATTCCTAATTACTATGTAAATCGATCGCCCAGACCTCACCGCAAATTAATGTCTCCTAATTTTGCATTTGACAGTGTGGCTGTTATAGTCAGTGAGGCAATTGACTGTTGCAGTAAACAAGACAAGAGGTAGTGTCATGTTGCATGGGAGGAAGCACGATACTGCCTCAAAGTAACGTGTATGCTGTCGCGCTTCGTTCGGATTTAAATGGCCCACTGGAGGCGGGAAAATGGTAAACTCTTGTACATACCAACCATGCGGATGTCTGTTCGTCCTGTGTCGGTATTCTTTAAAAGGCTTTGATTACACGTTCCTTATGTTATAAAATAAGAAATGATTACTCCAAATGCCTGCTGCAGTGCAGTCCAATTGGGTTACACGATCGCATTAGCACTGCTGTCACTTCTAGGCAGCGATAGGAGAGATAGACTTACATAACTCTGCTGTGAAGTGTTACGTCAGCCTGCCGTGAAATGAAAGATTATAAAAATCTACATTTCTTAGCTTAAACACGCGACTGAAGCTTACTCCTTAACAACGATGTTCGTTCTCTTGAAGTAAAAGTTGCGCAATACACGTAAGCGACTTAAGCGTGTGGTATGTCGTATGTAATAATACATAAAGCAATAATAATAAATAAAATAAAAGAAATGAACAATATAAATACTTACCATGCGTATTCAAATCGTTCGCCGCTTGTGAGTAAACCTCCGGCGAAGTATACTCGTATCATAGACTCGCTACGTCAGTCGTGACGGCCGAGTCAATGACGGCTACCTAATATATATTGCTTAATGATGCTCTTGATGCAAATTACTAACTTATTGTATTTATAAAGTAATTACTAATCGTGTAAACATTGAAGAATAGATACAATAAATACATAATTGTCTTGAAGTGACTTTTGCTTATTAAGGATACCCCAGGTACTCACCCATAAGCGTGTTACACTCGATTTCACACGATTTTATGCCTCGTATTTTTTCATACCACCGCGTTATGAATCGTTTCTCAAGGACTATCCAAACTAAGAGTTCGAAGGATACAGACCATTTACATAATCTAATACGAATTATAATGTAATTCAATAAACAATAAAGTATGTAGATGGTAGTTCAATAACCGTGTACCAGGGAATATAAAAGCAGCCTGCGGACTAAGCTGAACGAATCCGGACGTCAACATTTGCTCATGCGATTTTCCCCTCGGGGGCAGCCGGGAAATGACATGCGCTTTACCCGGCCCCAGTCTTCGGGGCTCCACTGTGCAATTGCATACGAAAATATCTGCGAGACATCTTTAAGACGGCTTATACCTATGTTGTTTTAAAATTGGCTTTTGGGCTTACGAGTCTGCCTTACCTTACCTGTTACCTATAAATAGTATATCACTCCAATTTGTAGACGTTAATGATTAATTTCATAGTTATATTTCACAAACGCCGTCTTTCTAATTATCTCATCTTTAGAATGTTAATTTAATACATTCATTATACTTTTAGTACTAAATTTTTCAAGTGTAGATAAAGTGATGACATTTTAATTGTCAACACTCACAAACTCCCCTGTCAACACTAATATAAGAAATCTGGAATCAAAAATCGAATCGACAAATAAACCCTGCTCCATCGTTTAAGATTAGCCAGTGAATTATCTACAAAAAAAAATACATTAAAGAAAACTACACTAAAACCTTTATTTCATTGCCAATTATATTAATTAAGCTACACAACGCACCTGCATAACCATTAACCCAGTAGGCGATACATAGCTTTATAGCTGTAGTGTAACCTATAAAAAACACATGAAATGAGTAGGTAACATTGGTGATAGCTTTATGCATGTGTTATCCATGTGTGAGAAATCTATCTTCTTCACAATTTATACATACATGAAGGCTCAATCTTTCGGTATAATATTCCGAGATGCACAGGTCCGACTCGATAGCAGTGCCACAACCTGATTTATTTTTTTGTTTTATGTAAATTTATAGCTGTCGTATTTTACATTTCTTGAAGCGTAATTTTTTAGTCTTTACCTCAAGAGTATATATAGACATAAAATTAAACTGCGTGTCTGCTTTGATAAAGTCTTTGTCTTCTAAAACAACGGAAAGCCACGACTGTCGCGAGGAACAAAATCACGACATCAAACATTGACACAAGTCTCTTTACTCACTTAGTCCGACTCTCTGCAAATCACTTTACTGCAAGAGGAAGTTTTATATATTCTAAATGTCTCAAAAAGGTCGGTCATGATTCAGCTCGGAGAGCCAATTGATAGAAACACGATCTATTATTGCATTTCTATTCACTTTAACTTTCCTCACTATTGTAAGGTTATCGAACTTTGAAAGTGATTGTAGAAGAAGTTAAGACTTTGAAATTTTAATATCTTTTGTTCCTTTGATCGTGGGGATTGTAAATATTTTCAGTCGGAATAAATTTTAAATGTTTTCTAATAAATGGTTGTACTGTAATAAATGGTCTCATATAATTATTTATACATTATTATGGTATTTAGTAACATTACATGTAATAGCTATTAATATATTGCAGCTGAATTGAGCCAGCTGGAGTCCAGCGTAAAATAGCAGCTATATTCTCGTATCTCTGACGTTCTGTGAGATGATGTGTGACGTGAGTCCGATAGCTTGTGTGGGAGAGTAGGTGAAGTATATCAACATATCATGAGATCTTATAGGCTGATGTTTATCTCTGGCTGCTACTTAGTCTCACACCTAATATTATATTATTAGATAGTTACCCCACTGCTTATGAATCGACAAATAGTAATGAATATAATAATATTTTTTACTTTATTTAAACAATAACGCAGCTCTTGCGATTTCTGACCTCTCTCGGATGTAGCATAGCCATTTCTTTCTGTCTTTGTCTAAATTGTTTGCTAATTTGTGTATTATGATTAGTTGCAGAAGTGCCTATATATCGTGCTTAAGCGCGCGTACGTGTGTAACTGATCGCTGTTTCAAGTTCAGTTTTAGACAATTGCCATATTATTCTGCAAATCTGTGATCTATAACATTTCGGCCCATATTTCCCAGGCGGCTTATTCTATCTCATTTATTTAAAGGTGAATAATTCACGCACGTCGGAAGCAAATTAAACTAAATTGTTTTTCTCTTCCAAACACCCGTTTATTAACTCGTGTGCCCCTTCAACCATCAGCGATTTGTTACTTGGAATCCCGCCGATAGAATGAGAAAGCTATCCGATTAGAGATCCGACGTTTTTCAAACCGAAAGATTTCAAACAAGTGTAACAGACTTTTTGTACAACGTTCCATCATGAAGCTCAGATTCTTTGGGCTAATTAATTCACTTTTATAAATGGTTGTCGGATATTGGAGCAATAATCTTTGAAATTCCCAAAGGGTGTTTGGTTGTTTATTAGTAAGTCATGGTTTGTATTTTTTTACATTGGAATTTTATAATGAGAAAAGTGTACAGGTGTACAGTTCACACTTTCTTTATTAATAAGAACTTCATCGATATCTTTACCGCCATCATAATTATGACGACCTCCAGCGGCAGCAGCGGCACTATACATATATATGCTCAACCATTGCCAACTACTGTTTAATATTATTCTAGTAATACATCAGTTGTTTTGAACAGATAACCTGAGGTCAAATTCAATAAATTTGACCTCAGGTGAAGAAACGGACTCTTGCGTGGTCGGACGGAAAACGGACGCAACGGAAGCAGATACTCTTATCGCGAAATATAATTGCTTTTTAGTTAGTATCTTGCCTTTTAATACTAATGTACTAATGCCCAATGTGCTACTTTTAGTGATAGTATTGTTGCCAGTATTAAAGTTAACTTTTCTATAACTCTTTTGATTAAGTGAAAAAATAGTTTATTCAAGATTAACTTATTCTGATCGAACGAATTAGGAAAATGCAAAACAAAACTCAGGGCTCTATGGTTTCGAGCAACTTGCTCCAAATTGTTTTTGATTTCATTAACCAGCCATTGTTCAGTGAACCGTCGGTTTTCCAATGTGAAGGTGTCAAAGGAAAACGTTGTCAAACGATTCGTATGGAGAGCGCCAAAACTAATCCTTGTAACAGAGTACCGTTGCAGAACGACTATGTACTGACGCATTGGTTTGACTTAATCAAATCTAATATTTTGTTGTCTTTAACAATAGAAATCGTAGTCCTCGTAACAATAGGTAATGTCACTTTGTCGTCCGTTTGTCTTTATGTCTGTCGAGAAAACCCAAAATCCATTACATACATTATCCTAAACTTTTATTATAGACTGTTAAGCAGTTTTGTAATTCTTAATATGTCCATCGCTTTTTGAGTTCCCTCTACAATAAAGACAACAAAAAATCCGTCAACTGCGAGTCGGACAATGCATATAAAAGCTTAAGTACCTCCTGTTGTTAGGAAATCCTAAATGTCCAATCCACACATATTCATAAACGACAGAACCTAAATATTATTTCCTATTAAAACATAATAATTCATTGGTGAGGAACTATCTGAACTGGGCAGCGAAATCATTTCATAAGGAAGTTCGAAACTTGACAGTAGCTGTACAAAATTAAACGTAGCGTCTGCAATCGTTGTATGAGTATTTTGTTAGATTAGGTAGGTCGTTGCTAGTCTGCAGCTGTATTACGCACGACCAGGGTCCCTCTCCCTTACATGCGTGAAGTAATGCCTAAGTATTAACGCCGTGGTTTGTGTCAGTCTAGATCATTAGCGGATGGTGAAAAATAACCTCTGATTCCTCTGACCATAAAGATCGCACTGCTGTTTGCTTCTATTAATTCTCTTTTGCCTCTATGTTAGAAGAAAAGTTTACAATTTTAGAGTTAGCTGTCCGTGTCACATGGTTTCACCCACCTAAAATATATGCTATCTATATTACATATTTGGATAAGGCATCTTAGTTTCGAATAAACTATTCGTTTTATTGATGCACATGAGAGACAGGAAGCAAATGAGCAATTTGTCAGGTCATTAAGCTATTAAAGACACACTTGACGTGTAGGAAAAACACTTTAGCTCGACTTCAATCGTTTACATTGCTGCAATAACGCTACATTTACTAAAACAGTTTATATTTTACAACAAAATAGTGACATTAATATCTAAAGATACTCTCGCAGTAAATGAAGAGATAAATATTTTGATAATTTAAATATTTTAGCGCCAAAATCTGATAAAGGGATGTAAATTACTACTCGTCCAATTTGCATTGAACAGATTAACGTCATAATCGGAGCGATTCAATCAGCGATGCCGGGAACTCATCCTGGACAGAAGGGGGAGGGGGAAGTGGAGGGGGGCGATGGTGTTCATGGGGATACTAATAACTTAAGATAAAATGCTAATTTTGTATTCGTTCGATTCAGTTTTAAATGGGCCTGTCTCTAAACTGCCATTACCATAATTTGCTTGTTGCGTTGATATTTTAAATAATTCATATTGATGAGTTTTTGAAACAGTATATTTGTTACAATTTGTCACTAAATATCTTTGTAGAATGACTTTCCTTTATTAGTGAGTTTCCTTCTTTAACTTCTGCTTGGTTTGGAAAACTCTTTTTATATGCTATATGCCCAAAGGATATAAACGAGAATAGACGAGATGATGTATGCTGGAGAGCAAAGTACTCCTATGGATTTCAGCTATTATAAAGCGTATATTCAACGGCATTAGTTGTTAGTTCTTATAATGTGTTAAAATTATACAAATTCAGAATAAAATAAATTTACCAATTGTGAGTCATGTGTAGTCGATCTTAGGTACCGATTCCGTACCTACTGACGGAGGATGACAAAATCAGTTCGAATGCATTATAGATAATATGTTTCTAAGGTTTTTTTTTGGGATATAACAATAAATTACCAAGTCTCGGATTAGTCCCGGACTAGATGTTAGTTATTAACTTGCTTATTGCCAAATTTAATGGTTAGGTCACAGGGTACGGAAATCACAGACAGACAGACATGCGGATTTGCACACACAATAAGTACGATATATTCTCGCCATTTTCCTAATGGTGTAGGCAGAGAGAACTGAGAGCCAGATATTATTATAGCTATACTATACTATACTTATCTTGCTTCTTCTATGTTCATAACTTGAATTGACAGACCTGCAGCCAGTAAGAAAGTGAACCTAAGGGTTTAATTTTTTCTTTTCAGTCTTAATTTAAGAAAAATACAAATAGCAAACCACAATTATTTACACCGAAAGCAAAAAACATTCGTTGCGTAAAAGTAATTGTAAGGACTAGAATATTCTTTTTTATGTCCTTGTACACTAGGTAAGCCCCGTCCTCGAAGTCCCAGTTCTCGGTCCCTGGAGATTTACATTCCAGTTGATACACGCCTTTCTAGGACACTTTGTACTTTTATCGAAGGAACGTGAGCCAGATAAGGGCCAAGGCAAACTAAAGGGTACCTTCTAGGGCTTATATAATGCCATAAGTCTTACACTAAGCATGATTATAAGTGATACAAAATAGCATCAAGTTAAAAAACAAGATGGAAGACCCGCGTACTGAATATTTTTAATGTACATTGCATTCGCGTTATCAAGACGAACCCCATATTATGTTAAAATCATCAGGGCGCAGCTGTTGAGGCTACAGTAGGAAACATAGAAATCCTCTTATAGACGTTTACATAATTATATTAATAAAATGTATCTAAAGTCTCGACAAAAAATATCCTTCTGTCAGTTGACGTTGGGCAAAAAGCCAAGGTTATAATTATTATTAGCACCACACACAATAAGTCGCTATACTGGTATAATCTGAAGAAATGTACCATCCATAAGTTTATCAGAAACATACTATGTACTATGTAGACTTAAAGCTTGATGCTTCGGGCTTCGTTGAGCAATTTCACACTAGCTGGTATTAATGTGCTCCGTGAGTAAACAAACATGGTGTTATCTAATCATGGCTGTACATTCGGCTTCCGTAGGTTTAAACTGGCGTAGTTAAGTTGATACCACGTCCCAGTCGTACACTTGGTTATGCTTTACAGTCGCAGTAATGTATGTTACATTTGATTCAAGAAGTTTGCCTAACTTCTACAATCAAATGTAACATACATTAGGTACTTTTGCAAGCTGGTGAAACATTTATTTTAGATATCTTATAAGGGTCAATAGCGAAACTGAATACACTACACGTACATACTATAATGTACTAGGCTAATTCATTTTATCGTGAGTAATTAGCTCCTATAACCTTATTTAATTGTCCTTATTTTATAATGCTCATGGATATTTTATATGGTCCATGGATGTGGAAGGAGAAAGGAGGGCAGCACATCTGTACAGCCTCTATGCGGATGTCTATGGACGTCAGTGGTCATGAAAAAGGCTCCGATTGCTCGTTTGCCCTCTATATCATAAAAAAATGTGATTCAGTGACTATCCAAAAACACTACAGATTATTAATAAATTATTTTTAAACTAAAGTCAAATGTCGAACTCGATTGAAGCATTATCTAAAGACTTTTATTGAACTTCAGATAAAGCTTCGATCGCTGGATTTGCCATTGTGAATCCAAACCGGAGACCTATTTAAACACTATTTAAAGTATTTATTCAGTTTCAGGCGCTAAGTCGATCAATATAAGAACTATGTCAGTACCATGTTACTATTTATGGTTGGTAGGCACGACATACCAAAAAAGTGTAGGACTGTACTGTTGAGTTATATAAAGACTAAATGCTAACTTATGCCTAACTTAAATTAAAGACACATTTTTTTTTCTTTATTAAATTTTCTTTCTAAAATTAATTATTGTTGTCTTTTGTTCCCAAAATAAATATATTATACTTTTTTCTTCCTTGCCAACATTTTCAATCCTACTATTATCTATAAAGTATAAAAAGAAGTAAATAATTCACAAGGCCCCTAAAGGAGGTAGAAATACGCCAACATAGATTGCTCTCAATAGGGGTTACGCAATCTGATCTAAGTGAGCGCTTGTCATTATTGATTCAGTGTCGAGTGCAAGTGTTTTTGGAACCTAAGATAAAGTGAAACGTGACTGTTGTTGCCGCTGCCGTACTAGTTCTGTTGACCTTTGTACTTTAGAAAGAGGTATAAGTGCCTTTCCAAGGTACCATTTTGCAAAATCGACAAGTGAAATCTTTGAAGGCACTGAAACTACATATTTATTATTTGGTTGCACCATCTTTATTTGTTATAGTTGAATAAAATTGTCCATAAATATGAGAAATTATGGTAAAAATAGACACTCCCCGTTTTTAGAAATAATTTCAAATAGTGGTAATAGGCTATTTGACAGTATTAAAAATAAAAGCTTATTGAATTGAATACTAAATTAATATGATTTTTTAAGTCATTATGTAGTGAAATAATTTGTAAATAATCAAAACTTTATTTTGAAATCAATTTTGAAAATATTTATATGTATTCATGTCAAGTGACACGAAACGACGCAAATTGACGATGACGTAACACGTGCGATAGCCATATGGTTACCGTGGTAACCTGTCAAACGTTAGAAAATCATAGAATCTGCATTCCAAAATATACTGATAATAAATACTACTTAATTACTTTATAATGTAACTTATTTTTTATCTGTATTCTGTAAAATGCACAATAAAGTTTATTTATCAGTTAAGCTGTGTTGGCTTTAATAGTTTTAATTCTAATTAGTTAATATGACGTAATTTAAAGCTGAACTATGTACTTGAATCTTTTATAGCTTTTTTCAGAAGCCACACACAAGATTTTTACATTATAACCTTTCTAAGATTTCCCCTAGCCTTATATTTGTTAAGTAAAGATATTTAAGTATATATAAAATATTAATCAAAAACATTCGATAAGGTTTTATAAAATGAATCATGTTCTGAATTCGCAGAGTCTTTGACCAAAACTTTGATCGCTTATTAATTAAATATTAAAGGTTCTCCGGGGTTTCTTGTGCATATAATATATTCCAAAAGAAACCGTTATTTTTTTTCGACATTAAATTTGTATATAGCAATAAAATCACTTTAATCGATTTTATCACGTTTTATTTAATTACTTTACAAGCCCAACGATTCAGAAACTTTACAGCAAACCTTGCTTTAATGTATTTACAGTAATAAATAATATTATATATTATTTATTAATGTTTTAATTTATAATTAAAACATTAATAAAATAATAATTTAATTTATTATTATTTATAAATTATAATTAAGTAATAATATTCGCGTAAATTTAAGACAATATTAGTTTTGTATAATACCAGATCGTAATCTATATACTTATTGGCAAATTCTTTCCAAATCCAGTTGGTGGTTTTTACGTGTAAGAGATACATCCTTTTATTCTTACAAATATTCGCATTTCTATAATTGGTACAATGTACAAATTGAAGCAGCTGGCAGTCCTATTAAATATATACTCAAACTTAGCAATTTTAAAAAAATAACCTCTAGAAAATACAGCGTGACAGTTTGGAACAAAGGAGTAAGAAATGTTAACTAGCTTGTGATAAGTTAGCTGAATTACGAGTGTAACCAGATAAATGCCCCGTAAGTGAAACTTCACTACAAAACTTAACAGAAATCTAGTTTTGTGTTATTTTTAACGAAGCAAAGTGCCCTCGGAATTCATTAGCTCTGAAAGTAGTGACTAACGGCCCAGTACCAATATATGCTTTTGAAGGCAAACTTTCTTCAGAGTTCGTAGTAATTCGGTAGCTCGGCGGCAACTTTTTCTTAATGTATGGTTTTACCTAGATTAAGTTTTACAGAATATATTAAGTTAAGTGTAAGTATAGTAATTTTTTGAAGTTTAAATGATTTTTATTGTTTTAGTTTAGGACCACTTTATTATTACTCACCTGCCGCTTTCCCTAGCATTAATTTGTGAAATTAAATTATGGTAGCACTAAAAAGTAGTATTATTCTGACCGAAGGTTAAATTAACGAAACCAGTAATGTGAAAAACAGTATGCCGTAACGTCAACTAGCTTTACTTTCTTACTTCTAATAATCGTAGTAGGTGTCGGAACTTTTTAACTTACTTTATGGATAAAAATAATTTTTACAACAAGTAATTAGCAATTTCGTAAGATGTAATAAGTGCAAAACCTCTTTGGCGAAAATCAGTAGTATCATTATTTTATACCTATTTTTACATAAATAAAGAATAAAGAATTAACATTGGCTTATAGTTATAAAGGTCATCATTCAAATTGGGCCTTTTTCGAAAAAGCCGGCCAACAGAAATGTATTGTGCAGATGCTTAGAAATAATCATAAGGAACAACTTTTACTATGGCAATAAAGCTGAAATCTCAAAACTAAACTTTTTATAAGTGTTTGAAAAACCAACATTTTTATCATTTGTATTTTTATGAAATACGGTTATTTACTTTCGTCAAACAAACACAATAAACAATAAGTTACCAGGCGGCCGACCCCATTCAGGTAGTTATTTTATGGTTCTTACTTTGGATGACATCTTCATTTTTTTTTAAATATATGCATCACTTTTCGAAATATGCAAAACCAACGCCTGAAAATCTGGTGTTGTTGTTCCTTGATAATCACGAGAATCATATTTCTGTGGAAATCTTAAACTTTTGTAAAGAAGATGGCATTGTTCTGATGACCTTTCCACCACACTGTAGCCATAAGCTACAGCCACTTGACTTAAAAGTGTATGGACCACTAAAAAATTACTACAATAAAGCTTTAACAGACTGGATGGTAAGCAAACCCTGGAAAAACTGAAAAACATGAACCACAAACACAAAATGGATTTGCAAAACCTGGGATATGGTCTTTGAATTCAAACGGTTAACGAAAATCAAATAGCAGAGCCTGTTAATATAAATAACATTCCTGTCGCTGATTCTTCTTCGTTGTTTGCTACAGATCAAATGACGGATGAAGTTGCTGAAGTTGTAGCCCCTGAAATAGTGAGGCCATATCCAAAGGCTTGCCCAAGAAAACTGATAATAATCAAAGAAGAAAGGGAAAACAATGATAGGATGTTAATATTAACAGCCACTCCTGAGAAAAAAGAGACTGATAGAATTAGCAGAACAAGAAAGACAAATCAAGAACTAGGCTAAAAGTGAGAGGCAGGAAAAAAAACTTCTTAAAATGCAGTGAAGAAACAGACTCCTAAACTGCCATCAGAACTAACATCAAATAGAGCAAAGAAAAGGAAAATTAGCAGTAGTGATAGTGATGAAGAAAATATTTTATTCGATTACAGTTCTGAGGAATTTGTTGAAGAAACATCAGAAGAAGATTTAGATGAAGATGATGTGTAATCACCTCCGGCAGAAGGTTTAGAGGACATTATTGTTAGGATAGAAGAAGTTTAAAAATTGTTTGTTAAGTCGTTTTAATAAAAGAACTGAATCTTAATTCTGTGATTTTTTTACAATATACTCCCTGTATTATAATAATAATAACTAATAAGATAACAGTAATTACTCCAATAAGAATATTCTGTATTAGAATAATGTGTAGCATCATTTTTTACCTATCGACATTGTACCGATTTTTACTTATCGACGATGTGCCTACCGTAATATCTATATGTATAAAACACGAGCTTTTGGACCCTCATAACAAGTCAGATAATGAATTTCCAGCTTTTATGCCATAATAAAAGTTGCTAGTAATGGCGAGTTCTAACATTTTAAAGTCAAATATTTCTTTGGCCGGCACTTTGGGAAAAGGCCCAAAAATGTATGAAGCTTGAATGATGTCCTTTGAAATTGTAAATATAACAAAAAGCCAACATCACGCGGTATTCCCAGGCGGTCACCCATCCAAGTACTAACCGCGCCCGACGTTGCTTAACTTCGGTGATCGGACGAGAACCGGTGTATTCAACGTGGTATGGAGTTATGGACGTTGGCAACCATCCGACATTTCACAAACAGTTGACGCTACTCCGAAATAATTATATTGAGTAAATTTGAAATTGTAAAAATAACAAAAAGCCAACATCACGCGGTATTCCCAGGCGGTCACCCATCCAAGTACTAACCGCGCCCGACGTTGCTTAACTTCGGTGATCGGACGAGAACCGGTGTATTCAACGTGGTATGGACGTTGGCGACTACTTGAAAATATTTCACCAACACTTTCGAAATGTTTGTGAGCTGTTTTAGACAATCAATTTTTTTTTAATATTTGGCAGGCGTGTTGTTAGTGGCTACATATTATTATGTAAAGTTTAATAATATGTAAATGTAACTCGTTGCATACTAAGACTTATAACGCAGGTTTTTTAATGTCAATTTGTAGTCATTATATTATGTAGTATTACTTATTATATTGAATTACAAATATTAAACTAAAAAATAACTTTATTATAATAATATATTGACACATGAAAGAAAATAACATAGGAAAATAGAAGAGGAATATTGTACCTAAGCCCAAAAAGTGCGTCATCATGACATCATAAAACATCTTGGGAAAAATAGACGAAAGAGAGGGGAAGAAGGATATAATTAATCTAGCCATAAATTCTGCTACTGGCTGACCTTAAAAAAAAAATGAAAATTTGAATTTCGAACCCTGAGGACACTCTCGGATTATCAAACAAGATTTAGGTCTAAGAATACACCGGATATACCTTAAATCCGGCACTAAAATAAAAGAGCCGAAAAATTAAAACATCTCTTACTTCTATACGCGGAAAAACACAGAAAAAATCTCTTTACTGATAAAAAAAAATTACAATCGTGGAGCACTACAACAAACAAAATAATCGAGTGTATACACATTACACACAGCTCTAAACAAGCTTCCGAGTTAGTGGTCAAAGTTGCTGGCTCATATTATATCAAAGGCTGATAATTGGTCTTCGGCTAGTCCGGACTTACTCCCTTGGGACTATAAATTGCGGTCTGTGCTTGAGGACATGGCCTGCTCTAAGGGTCACCCAAATATGAAGGCGCTCGAGACATCTTTGGAGTCAGCACTGACCAAGTTTCTAATGGAAACCGTTCCTTAAATCCATCGACGAATGGCCCGACCTTTTAAAAGCGTGCATTAAAGCTAGGGGCGGACACTTTGAATAACTAGTTTAGTAAGTTAGTCGTTAACATAATATATTTTTCACTTTACATGTTCTCTACATAGTTTGAAACAAAGTCGCTTACCGCCATCTGTGTGTCTGCTTAGATCATTAAAATTACTCAACAGATTTTGATGAGGTTTTTTTTAATAGATAGAGGAATGTATAGTAACTCCATTTGAAGTCCGAAATCGTTACCAAAAAAAGGGCAACCCGTTGTCCTTAATATTTAGGCTGACTTTATAATTTGAACGATTTTGTTGTCTAATGACTAATCTCTATATTCTACACTATCGTGAATCATCTCAATGAAATAATGAAGGGGACGGCGCGTACGCAGTCCCCACTACCAAAAATAACGCGCCCGAGTTATCCGCATTAGGGATAATCGCAGAGGTCAACCCGACCGCAGTGCAATGGAAGGGTCTCGCTCTGGGGGAACCGCCTTATTGATCACGGTGTCCCCTACGCCAGGTAAGTATGCTCTCTCAAACTCAGCGCGCGGTAGTGATTAAACGCGCCGCGTTTTCTATAGCGCGATGTAGGAATTGGTGCCAAAATAACAGCGACATCTATCCGCGTAAAACTAACACTACATATAGCAACAATTTACATGCAACGATATAAGATTTCTCTTGCATGTACACATGTATTTTATAATCGTAAGATATACGATTAAGAAACACATATTTAAATTAAAAGGCAGAATAAATTTGGAGTATACTCTATCCGCTTTAAGACGATATGCGAGACAGTTTATAATTATCTGTGATGTGATGTAACTAAGTTAGTTTTTCTATTGTTTAAAATATAAAAGATGACCAATATAATCAAATAACTTTCTATTTAAAAACTTATTTACTTCGCATTCAATAGTCTTAGTAATAGTTTGTAAAATTGCAGATAATTCATTATTTTAGTTTATTGTATAAGTCATTCTTAGACGCTCAGATTTTGTTGGGATAAGATTATGTCATTGTTCGTCATGAGTTTGGATCAACAACATGCTACGTAGCAGGGTTCATAAAGAAGACTAAAATATCTGGAAAAAATTAAAAAAACTGTTTTGGATTACAGCTGGGACAAAAAAATAAACATGATACCTACTTCTATTTCTTTTTGTGATAGAAGTTTGCCTGTGCCTTAACCATTTCTTAACGCTTCTAGATATCCACTTTTCCTACCTGGTAGACTCCGGCAGCGACAAGGACCGCCCACTCGTGGTGCCCGCCTCAATGATCCACCGCTCGTGTATGGCCACCAGCGGCTTCACATTTACCGCCGCCAGTATATCCTCCTCCATCTTACACTTGTTCACGCAGTTCAGCGAGCGCGACCTCTCGAGAGCGACTTCGGGCGACGAGAAGTCGCTCGGCGGGTCGGTGATTCTGAAAAATTTAGACACGAAAAATAAGTGAGAAATTAGGGAGTTTAGGGAGAAGCAGTGTCATAATTCTGAAAATTTTGGACAAATGAAATAACGGATTATAAGTAACAGGTTGTTCTTTCTGTTTGCATCTGTCGGTTGGGAGGTACCTCTAACAAGGTGGACGATTTGTCTTACCTGTTGAAGCCCGTGTAACTCTCTCGCAATGTGTCTTCGAAGAACGACTCTCTGCGCGTTGCCAAGGGGTCAGTTCTAGCGACGGCAAGGTACCTCTGGCCAAGGTGGAAAACTGGCCTTACCTCTTGAGGCCCGTGTAAGTGTCTCGCACAGTGTGCAGACTCTCCGCTCGTCGCCCGGGAGACAGCTTATTTGACTAGGAGGAACCTCTGACCGAGATGGAAGATTGTTCTTACCTCTTGAGGCCCGTGTAATGGTCTCGCAAAGTGTGCAGCCTCTCTGAGGAGGGGCTCTCCGCTTGTCGCCCAGGGAGCAGCTTCAAAGTCTAGGAGGTACCTCTGGCCAAGATGGAAGATTGTTCTTACCTCTTGAGGCCCGTGTAATTGTCTCGCACAGTGTGCAGACTCTCCGAGGAGCGACTCTCCGTTCGTCCTCTGGGGGTCAGCTTTATAGTTGGGGAGGTACCGCTCGCCTCCGCCTCTGAGGTATCAAACTTCTCTTCTGCATCTGCGTAATAAAATTAAATCTTTATTTTGTAACAAATAGGAGTAATTATAAATACTAGTCATCTAGGCTTGGCAAATCACCAAAATTTACTTACTTATAGTGGGATTTCTTGACTCCCGTAAAAAGATAGTGACAAAACACTTATTTTAAAGAAATAACGTTAAATCAGAGAGTTAATCAGATCAAAGATGAAATTTTAAATTTCTGTCAGAAAGAAAATAGCTCCGAGTATAATCCAAATTTCTAAAATGTTTGTGTTGTCAAGAAAGAAAAAAGACCAGCAAAAAGCCAACATCACGCGGTATTCCCAGGCGGTCACCCATCCAAGTACTAACCGCGTCCGACGTTGCTTAACTTCGGTGATCGGACGAGAACCGGTGTATTCAACGTGGTATGGACGTTGGCGATCTCTAGACAGTATTTGACGAACAGTTATCCTACTACGAAATAAATATATTATAAAATTTTTGCGGATCTCAGGAAAACGTGACCTCATAGAATATAACTAGACACTCCGTCGGCCACGAGTTTCTAATAATAGAAAATATTTTGAGGTCAAACTGGTGTGGCTTTACTCAACGATTTATTTTATTTTTTATGGTATAGGGGGGGCGGGGGCTAACGAGCAGTCGGAGCTATTTTCATGACTACCGACGCCCATAGACATCCGTATAGAGGCCATACAGACGCGCTGCCCTCATTTATCCTCCCACCTCCTTGGGCCACAGGCTACTTACACACCGCACTGTCTCTTACTGACTTTTTAATTTGAATTTAACGAAATTAAATGTTATCAAGTTTTATTTTTTACAGAGCTATCTAAAATTCCGCCTGAAGACTAGGCATTTTGAGCTGATACGACCGGAAAGAAATCGGACTTAACGTGCTCTCCGAGACACAATTGTGTAACACTGCCAACTTCCTGACTCCGGACTGTAATTAGAAATTGACAAATGCTAATAACAATATTTGGTCATATGTATATTATAGGTTGACTGCCTCGTGGTCTAGTGGTAAGCGTGTTCAACCACAGACGTGAGGTCCGGGGTTCAAATCCCGGGTCGGATCAAAAAATGTTATTGGGATTTTTCAATTTCTACTAACAGTCTGGAGTCAGGAAGTTGGCGGTGGTACACCCCCGTGCCTCGGAGAGCACGTTAAGCCGTCGGCCTGCGCCTGATTTCGCTCCGGTCGTGTCGGATTGCCGTCCCATCGAAATATGAGAATGAGGGAACAGAGAGTGCACTTGTGTCTGCGCGCACACTTGTGCACTATAATATGTCCTGCGCATCTGGCTCGTCTCTATAGATACGGCCGCCGTAGCCGAAATCGGCTAGGACGATATTATTATTATTATTATTATAGGTGGCTAAGGAGCAATCTGATTATCTAATGGCAAGTTACTTACCTTTATTACTAGCGACACTTGTGTTCAGTCTGCCTACTCTCCCAGATCTTGTCAGGTCACCAGACAGCCAAGCATTCTTGCGCAGCTTATTACTCCTGGCTATTGGAGTGGACGGCAAACTGTAGTTCTTTATATCAAAATTGTACGAAGACCTCTCACTACTAGCGTTATCTTTCAAAATATTCTTTATAGAGTCCAGGTTGAATTCCGGCACTTTAATGTGCAGGGGTTTGTAGGACTTGGGCGTGAAGCTGCGGCTCAATTTCGCGGCTTGATTGAAACTGTCGTGAGTGAGGGCTACATTGGTACGCACGTCCGGACTCAATATGCTGCAGTATTCGGTGGAATCGCTCCTGTGCAAAGAGCTCTCGTCCAGCTTGACTCGTATTTTGTTGATTGGCGTAGAGCAGGCAGAGTAATTCTTGTAAACCTTTTCTTCGTCCTCCGATGTAGAGCATTTTACCGATGTGAAAGTGAAGTTAGGTATAGCTTCGTATGGGTTCTGCGTATCTCTTTCTACTGCGTCTTGTGTATGTATGAGCGCCTCATGTTGTATGTTCTTTGGACTCTGACATTCCGAATCTGTAGGCGACACGGTTGAGTTCGTGAACTCTTGTGTTTTGTTCAATATTCGCTCCGGCAGTATCATGTACTCTATCTCATCTAGATTCGTCTGAAAAAAAAGAATATTGAATATTATAAAAGTGGCGTTTAAGACTGTACAACTACATAAAGTTTAATGAAATTGGAAAAAAATAACAAAAAGCCAACATCACGCGGTATTCCCAGGCGGTCACCCATCCAAGTACTAACCGCGCCCGACGTTGCTTAACTTCGGTGATCGGACGAGAACCGGTGTATTCAGCGTGGTATGGACGTTGGCGACCACATGACAACATTTCACAAACACTTAACGATACTCCCAAATATATTGAGAAAATTTGAAATTGTAAAAATAACAAAAAGCCAACATCACGCGGTATTCCCAGGCGGTCACCCATCCAAGTACTAACCGCGCCCGACGTTGCTTAACTTCGGTGATCGGACGAGAACCGGTGTATTCAACGTGGTATGGACGTTGGCGACCACTCGACAACGTTTTGGCTACAGTTGTCAGTTACCAATACTCCCAAAACAAATTAGAATTTTTAAATTTTATAAAAAAGTCAAATTCATCCATTACTATTATACTATTCGGGTTGCCGCGCTACTGCAGCGCATCCACCATGTTTGCTGAAAAGCGTGTTGACGGTTTCCACGCCATCATTCGTAAGCGATGTGCGTCTTTGCTGCAGCGGCTGCGGGTCAGCTCAAATGGCCTCCTGAGCGTATGGGCAGACCGATGGGACTCGCCCATGATGAGGCGCTGGATGAGGCTACATGCTGGCCAAAAATAATGAGCCTCCTATTTAGTTTTAGTGTTTTTGTTACTAATAATAAGTAAGTATAAGGCTTTATGTTACTAACCACTATATGGACTATGTCTGAAATAAAGAATTATTATTATTATTATTATTTTAAAATATTATTTATATCTCGACTTGTTGTCGGGTTTTTGGAAAGAGGTACGGGCCAATATACCAAGTACCTAGTTCACTTGAGTTAGTATGGTAGGGTTTTTATGGTTTGGTGTATGATATATATGTATATGATATATATATGATATATATTATTATTATTATTATTATTATTATTATTACTTCGTAGTAATATGTGAGTGAGGCGTGTATAATCTTAGAATAATAACGCATAGAAGTATAGTACGCGTCCGAAAAATCAGAAATTGAAACTTAGCCAAACTTAGCCACTTTTGTCAAGGAGCCATCAGTCTCAAAGTCACGTTCCGGCATCA
>LUGF01038395.1:634929-654825 GCA_001625245.1 Calycopis cecrops | reverse complement strand
TACAGTTACAAATTACAAAATAAAAAAGCACTACGCGAATAAAAGAATGATTTTTCATAAAAATCCAGCGAGCACGTTTAAAACGAAACAAAAACAAATTCTGAAGTCTCTTTGTTTGTTCAAGAGGAAATAATTAGGCTATATTGAACGAGGCAACAAGGGTATTATACAGGTAAAAAATACGGGATCCGGAAAGGAAATACTATGAAAAATAAGCAATTGTACAAAAACAGTCCAAAGCGGTGTCGGATGACGCGTTCTGTGATATTTTTCATGTGTATTAATTAATGAGAGGGATTTCGAAATAAAACATTTTAAATTTCCGTGTTCGTAACTATAATATGTTATTGTCATACGCTGCGCTCTCCGGTTATAACCGCATGTTACTCTTTAATTTTATTTTTATATTTAGACTTTACAAATGCTTTTATATGAGGATTATGAAAATACTTTTTGAAAGCCGAATGGAAACTGTTTTTTTTTTGTTTCTGAGATTAGCGAGATCAAACACATTTAATAATGATGTCTTAAGTTTACGTAAATATTATTCATTATAATTATTTTACTATTATAATACTTAGGCGAACTTATGGTTTGGTGGCCCTTAAACATGTTATATCATAGCAATAAGTAGAAGTAGCAGATTTTTTAAAATACTACATAATAGCTATAGTGTGTTCTATTCATTTTTATTTATACTTAAAGATAACTAATTAAGAGGAGTAACTTATTACATAGCAACTTAAACGTGAAAACATTTTATCTTTCGTTTATAAACAGTATCTTATTAGAATTTAGTAAAATCTAGCACTTTCCGATTTCATCTACATTACGTAAGCTTTCTAAGCTTCTTAAATATGATGAGGTATTCAGTTTGCATTTAACAGGGGTATATTATGTTCAGCAATGGATTAATGTGAATGATGCAGTCTCGGATGTTTATTAAAATGAAAATTATAAAAAAAATTATATAATTATATTTATACAATTAATAGAAAGATCATTTAAATATATACTACATACAAAGAGATAACACCCCAAACATAAATATGTAATGGTGTTACGTTCAAGTGCGTCGAGTAGATAGAATAAGACAGATGGCTTTGATCCATAGGGGGAAAGAATACGACATTTAATATTTAACTTATACTTACAGTGTTGCGATTATTATTATTATTGTCAGCCTAGTGTGTCCCACTGCTGGGGTAAGGCCTCTTTACTCTCTTTCCATAACTCTCTATCAAGTGTTCGCGCCAATCTTTCCGGAAGAAGTCCAGACCTACGATTAGCTAAAGAATATTATACTGGACATATCGATAGTAATTCTTTAGTAATCTGTAGAAATCAAAGATGGAGTCGTAAAATTATGCTCAGGAGACCAAAGGAGGGAAATGGTATCACTGTTTGACAGCAGGAGGTCCAATGATCTCTTTCTATAGTATGAAGGAACGAACGAGTAGCTGGACACTTTGGATGACTACCAACGCCCACGGATATCCGCACGATTGTTACGCAGATACGTAGCCCTCTTTTCCATCTTGACACAATTATAAACCGTCAGTGGATAAGAAGGCGACTAATAGGTCTACCTAGGTCGCACCAACCACAATTATAATTTGTACAATTATAATGTCACTACCTATTTTAATGTATTATCTTTCATCCTACTAATATTATAAATGCGAAAGTTTGTATGTTTGTTTATTTGTTTGTTTGTTTATTACTCATTCACGCAAAAACTGCTGAATCGAGTTTTGAGTTTTTATCCCGAGAATGTTGCCATGGGATGATTTTCAATTATCCACGGGATCAAAATTTACGCGGGTCAAACCACGGGGCACAGATAGTCTTGTATAAATTTTTTCAGTACAATTATAAAGCGCTGCTACAATGCGACGGACGGACAAGCGTACGACACCGCGACACTGATGTATCGCTGATCGCCCCCGACCCTCGAGGTCTTCCACCGACGTCTTAACAATCGCGACACCCCAGCCGTCTTCGCACTCAATATTGCTTTGAACACAATAGCGATATAGACTTGAAATATACAGAAGTGGCAAATGTAAATGTAGTGGAATTTCTTCCCATGCACTACTACGTGGAATCAACTAGTGCACTCGGTATTTCCGGACCGATATCACTTAGATATCTTCTTACTTCAAAAAACAGCAACACAACGTATATGGGCGTCGGAAATCACTGACATATCGTTGATCAGACTGCTCATTTGCCCCCTGTATTATACAAAAAAAAAAAGGAGTAAGTATTTCTAGTAATATAGACACCAGATGAGAATACCTTAAGATGTGTAAATTAGAATAGAATAGAACAGAACAGAACAAGAATTAGAAGAAGAAGAAAAATTGTTACTTAAATTAATTATATTATATATATTATGGTACACTAGCTTTAGCCCGTGGCTTCCCACGCGTTAAAGTCGATGTTATTATACATAAACAAATAATAATATCAGTGAAAAAAAAAACTGTTGCGTAATTTTAAAGGTCTAAGCATACACACACACAGACGGCTGAAAGCGACTTGGCTTTATACTAAGTAGTAATTAAAAAGATTTCTTATTGGTAGTTTGAAATGATGTAATTAAGACGAGTTGTATATTTAAATGAAAATATATCATATTTTATGTAATGTAGAATGAAATTCGTACTTTAAGCTGGTCAATAAAAATATTTCTATTATCCTGTCTATTTATTAGAAACTCTATATTCACAATACAATAGGGTGCCCTTAAAAGTTCCCCAAATTTATCGGATGTTGATTCAATCATAGATTTCTTTTTAAATTTAATATTTGGAAACCAATTTGGGATTATGAGGAGAAACTTTATTTAGTTTTGACTTAGACATTGTTATGGGGTTTTCCTTAGTAACAGCTTTAGACGTTATCTCTAAAGTAGCTGAATCGTAGAGCTGAATCCTCACCCACTCCTTGTCTTCCATGTGCACATAAAACTTTTGCATACGAAGTCGCTGCATGCTAGCCGAATTGGGCAGACAACCAGGAGGTGGTACACTTAGCAAAGAGAGACGCTCTCGAGTTTTAGGTGATGAGTGTTTCCAGTGTCCCGTTTGAAGGGGAGGCGAAAATAGGACAGTTCGCAATTATAGCCTCTACATGGTTGTTTATAAGTGTCGATAGTAACGTGAAGGTTAAGAGTGTTCGTTTATCATCTTATAAGAAGTTACTTCGTCTCCTGATACACGGTATTTTTCTATTGGACCGAGAGTTTCTGAAAACTACTAAAGGAGAGGAGACTATGGCTAAAGATTTAGAGCGACTAAGCAAAAAATCCTACGTATATATTTTTGATGCAAAAAAATTGAAACGATGTACATGTTATGATGTTCTTTTGTTAATATTTCTAAAAAAATATCTAAAGTTTTGAATAAGATATGGCACAAATATAGAAGAGTACATATATTATAGTCCGTTTTAACGTAAAAATATATTTTGAAAAATACCTTGTGGCTTATTGGAGGAGGGGGGTGAATAAGGGCAACTCACCTACAGAAGCTTGCAGGTGCTAATGGGCGTCGGTGGACATCAAATGGCCCCCAGTGCCCGTTTGCACCCCTGTGCTATAAAAAGTGATTTAATAGCAGCTTGTGATTGTTTTATTTTTCTATAGCACAAGATAAATTTTTGCTGTTTTCTTACATAATAGAAGGGAAAAACAAGCTGTCGGATCGTATTGGTGGCGTTATCATCCTTTCCTCTTTCCTCCGATGAGCCTTTCTCGTCTGGCTATCGATAAAAATTATAATTCAGTTTATTATTGTTCCCTATTTTTCCCAGCACTAATTATGCAAGTTTATAGTAACCTTTACAATCCCAAGAATAGATAATTCATAGAATTATTATACGGTAACAAATATGGAATGCCGTTCCCTTTAATCAGCTAAAACATGGCATCAAAGTAAAGTGGGCGATCAATCCTCAGTTAGAAATACAGTCGTACAGCCGTAACAAACTGTGCCATTAGTCAAATTAATTATTTGCCATCTTGTGCCCGAACGTTTTGTCCCTTTGACCAGAGCGATAGTGATGTGTGAATATCGATGAAATAGTTGCTGGTTTGAATTGCGTCTTTGTGTTTTAATATATTACAGTTGTGATTTATTAAATAAATAGCTATTGTAGTTGTAACTCTCGTCTCGTGGAAGTCAACATTTTTGAATCTTAAAACATAATTTAATAATAATAGTATAATAGTATGCACCTTATTTCAGCTTGTGAAAAGTAACTTTGATTTTTTATTAATTTAATTACAATAATGTACACGTTGTTGTATTGTAATGTACATGTTACTGAGATTTAAATTGTGACATAATACGCGCTGAAATTACTCATTACTCACCCTTCCTTAATTCATAAAATAACATAATAGTGACACTAGCTTCGTAGTTGACCGAGGCTAGGAGAAGCCGAGAGTGTGGAGAGGCACTTTTTAATGCTTCGTCCAACTTTACCTCGGGCGACTTCCATTTGTGGTCGATTTTTGCGCTCGAGTCAAAGGACTCGAAGATTCTTCGCAAGATTGACCCAGTGTGTGGTCACGCACTTTATACTTCGGGTTACTTCGGGTAGCTTTTCCACGAAGCATCGAAGCGAGTAGTATAGTGGACGCTTAATAATTTAATAAAATATTTATTCAGAATATGAAAATTGTCTTTCGTTTATTTTTTATCGTTTGTTCTTCAATAAGTATATTTTTTCGTATAATATCATGTGTATGTCAAAAATGTATTTAAATATACACAGTATTAAATACAAAAAAATATCAACCATCGATAGAAAACACCCAAACACTAAACAAACAATCTGAAATCCGTCTGTCGCGAACAATACACCGGAATACATTAAGTGGGAGTCAGAAACAAAACCGCCATCTCAAGACGTGCCTTTTGAAGTTGAGGCTCTCAGCGAGACCTTTGATACCCTCATACACTTCGAGACGCAAATACCAGGTACAATAACTTTATTTATTTTAATTACTTTATCTTTATATTTAGTTGACTTGATTAAAAGTTAGGTAAGAGATAGTGCCGTAGTGTTTGCAGCTGGATGAAGTCGGTACCAGGGAGGTACCTCTCGCTTGACAGCTGTGACAGCTGTCTTTTGTGCGGCTTCCGAGAGACGAAAGAGGGCAGCATGTCTGCATAGCATTTATGATCTCGCGCGTTCTGCTGCTCGTTTTTCATCTTCTTAATAATATGATAAAGGATTAGAAAGAAGTGTCATGCCGAAATGGATAGGATACCATAAAACTTTGGCATACATTTTACCGATGTGATATCATTGGTAGGTAATTTGCTCTTCCTGCAGTTTCCGATTCAAAATACGGAAATAATTATAATATTACTTTTATTTTGATGCAAGAGAAATCCGTACCAACAAGAGGTCTTCTCCTTGTGTTGTCTTCTCCTGTCTTATTGATGGTGTTATGATATCTCCTCTGGATAGGCGTATGTTTATGCGTTTCGGCAATCACTGAAATACTCCAACACCATTTTTGCACCCCACGTAATAAAAAAAAGGATATGAATCCGTACGTTCGTTAATCTGGAATGTACAAATCAGTCCGACGCCCGTTGACGCCCGTTTACAATTGAGCGAACATTCGCAATCGACTTCCACAGCACTTAGGCATGCTTGGGCTCATCTGACACACAGCTCTGAAAAATTATATACATCTATTCCACAGCTATTGTAGCACTGTATTTATATCACGCGTGCGCTTCTTAGAATCTATGCCATAAGATACGTTTAGTGAATGCTGTGGCATCTTTTGTTCTTCCCGCTTATACTGCCTACTACCAACAAGAATTATTAATGTTTGATAAAAAATGTTTGTTCAATATCAGTGTTGTAAACGTAAAAATGTTTACTATCATATGTTTAAATAGCTGTACCCCGCGGTTACACCCTCGTTTAATTTCTAAGAAACCCATTTAAACTTCAACACCCTATTTCACCCCCATAAGAGTTAATCTTCTAAAAATCCTTTCTTAACGAATGCCTAATTGCAGCCCGATCCGTCCAGTGCTTTGGGATGTGCGATAGATAATAGATGTCTATGTAACCTTTGAGTTTTATATATATATATATATATAGATAGAATAGCGGTAGATACAAAGAGCACTTGGAGCTATTTGGTTATAGCTATCAATGCCCTTAACACACGAATAAGCAGTCGCGTTACCTTCATATCATATCCCCTGATGATATCTGTCTACTCACAAGCCGCAGAAAATACGGCAGCATTCCCATTACGTTTTAGATGGTATCATAAGGGCTTGCGGAGGTCTATCTTGACCTTGATCCTAACTCCACATAAAACTATATCTTACTATCACTGGTTCCACCACGAGACTACACGTCTACTCGTAGTCTCGTCGCCTGATAAGTACACATATCAATCTAATAAGAACCCTAGAGAATCCTAATACAGCTCACTGAGATTCTCTTTGCTTTCACAGCATAAGTTCAGTCCCAAAAAAATAAATAAAAAAACAGACGCACACAAACATCTTAGCTCCACAGCCTACACAGCCGTGTGTCCAACGTCTTCGTAATACCTATGGTAATACTTGACACTGCCATAATAATAAACCTCTCCAAGGGTTCGTATTTACATATGTATCACCCTGTTTCGTAACGTTTAAAATGTTTGACAGTTTCGGATGCTATTGTTTGAAGGAGGCTTTTAGCGTTCGGATAGTTTGGATTTGGACATAATTCACGGGCTAATCTACAGTCGGTTTCACATGACTGATTTATGTTACCGTTTCGGTAAGATATTCAAAATCGGGGTTGGCCTTTGTGATGCGAAATTGAAATGATAAGATCCATTAAAGTTGTGTAGTTTCAGAAACAGCATCTTGGATGTTGATTGATATATTAATAATTAATATTAAAATAATCGTGTGAGGTTTACTTTTGCTTTTTAGTTACCTAAAGATAAGAAACACAAGAAAAATAGTGTGATTGAGTGAAGATTTTTTTTATTTTTATTTCGCAGCGATCTAATTGCTCACTTTATCCTTTAATTACATAGTCGGTCTGATTTGCAAAAAATAATTATTGTTATAAGATTAGATCTGTTTCTAATCTAAGTTTAACTCTAAAAAAACAAAAGGATGACACAAAAAAAATCTCAAAAAATATTATGGCTAAAATCTTTTTCGAATGTAACAAACAACGTATCAGTTGTTTCAGATATTCGAGAGTTATTCCATTATTACGTGTCCCAAGAAACTTTACCAAATATTTTTAAGTATTTAATGTTATATTAATATATATATTTTTAATAAATAATATATTATAATAAAATATAATATTTTTAAGTATTTACTTAAAAATATTTGGTAAAGTTTCTTGGGCCCACAAAACTGGGAGATCGGGTGAAAACTTAACTATAGAATATCACACTATACAATTCTTTCTTTTGGTTCTCTGGCGAAATTTTCAATTTGTATTAAAAGTTCAAAATAAAATATAACAAAACGGAATACAAACCAATAATCATACTTTTACAAAACGAATATATTTGTATCCGGCTCATATCACCCGATCAATCATTTAAATCGAATTACCCACCGTCCTTATCCCCCTGTGATAGAGTTGTTTTTGTTTTTTAAATCTCAAACAAGATGCATCATTCATTCTCCTTGCGTCATCGGAAGACATCGTCCGTGACGCGTGTGCGCGATCAATCAAACATTACCGATTGTATTTTACATTCATTGATATTACAATTTGTAAAATAAAACTTATTGATATATTTCATTTGCTATTTCGATAGTCTCTAAATTCGTATATAGTCCCTTGCCTTCCCCACTTTGGTTCACTGCGCGCGCGAAAATAAGTAAGTAAATACTAGTTTAATAGTTAGCTTGCAGCTACAGGCTACTCTCTAGGGGATCTCTAGATCAGCCAAATTCATGGTTATTCCCGCATTTCTTCAACCTAAATGTCCTACTCCTAGGAAGATCTCCACTAAAGCCCGTGTACCTGAACACGTACACAATGACCTACTCATTTTATTTTATTTGTGGTACAGTTACAGTCATAGTTTTATCAATTGAACATGGGATAAGTACTCCTTATCCGAATAAGAGAGTTGACTGGAATCCCACAGTGGTGATTCAATAAGATAGAATATTTAAATTGTTGCAAGTGCAAATTTTTAACCCGATATGCCAGCTTAACCAATCAGAAGGAAATAACTTTGTGTTTTGTATCAAATATATTCTAACTCAAATTAGATACGAGATATGGTTTCTAATATCACAATGGAATACAATTTAAAACCCTATGCCCTAAAAACTAAGTGCTAGTTTAGATGCAGCAATACTCTGTTGCTCGCGAAAACACCACAATTATACATTCATAACCAAAGATGTGTTTTAATGGAAAGGACAAGAAAATCGAAACACATCAACGCCTTTAAACTATAAGTTACACGACTTTCATTATTTATTTGCTCTACTTTTATAGTTCGTTTTGCACTTTAACACATTATTTTGCTTTTCATTGCTTTTTTATCAACATATTGCAAGTAGAGCCCAAACGGAGTTCTCTGTGTCTAAATTTGTTTGTTTCTTTAAGTATAGTTATAAGATTAAAATTAAATTTATTGTTTATAATATTATAATATTTACTATAGTCGAAATATATAAAATTAAAAAAATATTGAGGGTAAAATTCCCTTTTCATATTGTGTATAAATTACCGTAAATGTATGAAATCTAGGAATTGTATACAATTCCGAAGCTTTTTGGAACTCCTCTTAGGCGACTGGAGTGATTCAGACGATTTTTTTATGTGTATTGAAGGGGATTTGAGAATGGTTTAGATTCACAAATCAGCCCGCCAGATGACGCTGCACGCTGCAGTCAGGATATAGTCAGACAAAAAAATTGACAAAATCGGCCCAGTCGCTTAGGAGGAGTTCGAAATAGCTTTGGAACTTTGTACATTTCCTAGGAATAGTATACCTACAATTCCTAGATTTCATAGATTTCCGGTAACATATTCGTATTTTTCAAGACAGAATTATTATATGCTTTAATATGTGTACAAAAAATATCTTATATAGGTAAAAAATATATAATAACTTTGCTACTATATTACACCATTTCGGCATTTAAAGTTTAATTACTCTCCAACAGATGGTAGATACAAGTTTCTAGTGTGGAAAACGCATTTGGGAAAGCGAAGTGTCGGCCGACCATTCACCAGATGAGATGAGACAAGATCTCAGCAGATGGTCCTGGATAAATGCAAGTAACTTATCATTGAAAATTTGGTTGGATTGGCCTAGCAGTAAATGCTGATAACGATGATGAAACAAACGAAATCCAGCGAGCGCACGTCCGTGTGACGTCGGATTTGCTTGTCGGAAAGCCGAGGCGCGGATCAACTGAGCTTTGTACGGACGGCAAGGCGCGAAACATTTGCACTAATTGCGATACGATGCGACGCGATCCGTCGAACGTGGATTTGCGTTCGCAGATACGCCATCCTCCATTACATCTGCCCAAGTTTGGAATTAGTCTTTATTATTCAACAGTCAGTACGTTCAAGCTTTTAGGCAAAATTGGGTTGTAAATTTGTAAGCCGTTCAGGTGATTAAAATGGACTGCTAACTAAATGTGACAATAAGATTGTGAATACTAATACTTGTGTACTATACTGTACTGGTAGATGTAGTTGTTGACGTTCAAAGAGTAGTTTTTATAAAAATCTATTTTGAATAAAAACTTTTTCATTTGATGATGACGTCATAAGGTGACTGTTACTACCAAAAATTAAAAAAAAATGGCTAAAAACTTTTTTGAATGTAACAAACAACGTATCAGTTGTTCCAGATATTCGTGAGTTATTCAATATATACGTGTTGTACTTAAAAATATTTGGTAAAGTTTCTTGGGACCACAAACTAAGTAAGTAATTTTTATAAAAATCTAATTTGAATAAAAACTTTTTCATTTCATGATGACGTCATAAGTTTAGGTGACTATTACTAATCACAATAAAACAATTTTAACGGCCTTTTTCGTGGCTTATTTAATTATTTTACAAGCCCGGCGTTTCAGATGTTTTACGGCAACCGCGGTCACGGGAGCACTGAGATGTCCTTTTGTCACAAGTTACGAAACGGGCTTATATCCTACTAATATTATAAAGGCGAAAGTTTGTAAGAATGTTTGTTACACTTTCACACAAAAACTACTGAACGGATTTTCATGAAAATTTGCAGTAATATATCAGAATAACATAATAAGTTAAAATTTATAGGGTTTTTTTATAATCCGAAATCCACGCGGGCGACGCCGCGGGCGGAAGCTAGTTAACAATAAACTACGATAAAATCCGTTAAATTCCTTTTATTTTTATTTAATTTCATTTAAGAGCGATAATTTAGTTTTGCTGTAAATTTACAGGCGTTAAATAGATTAATTATAATACTTTCATTTTTTTATTGATGTTCTTTAAATATGAAACTTTCTTCTAGATGAAATGATTATGATCTAGATGAAAGTATATAATCCTTAGCATAATCTTAAACATTGTAAGCCGGTTTTTGTTTCAATTATTGTTAACCGACGAACGATCAACATAAAAATATGGTTGAACATTAAAAGGATTCTTAATTTCAATTTATCTAAACAAAGTTTAAGCAAATTAATTTCATAAAAAAACGTTTCAACGCCGCCCACTAATCACTAATCATTCAAAAAAATTGCTTAATTTCTGTTTCGCACGTTTTAATCCTTATAAGAGCAAAGTCCAATAAATAATCAATTAAGAACAAAAAAGAGATGCCATAAAAAATGTAACCCGCGAATATCCACAGCGGTCTATTAGACCCCGGTCATCGGCCGTTCGTACATCGATCAACGTCCCGACTAATTCCTGGACGCGGACACGATAAAGTTAAATGCGATCTACGTGACGTGGAGCGAATTGGATGTTTTTCTCTCTCCACAATTATTTAGGACCGGACAAATAGTTTTCGAGGACGTGAGAGGGTTAGATAAAGTTCGTGGTTAATAGTCAGAAGAATTAGGGTTGATCTGATTGTTGATAACTTAAGGTGGATTTTGTATTTATTGATATTAGAGTGACGGATTTTTAAATGATTAAATGTGGCTTAAGAAATTGAATATGCGTGTTAGATTTATATCTATTTATTTACTTTTTTACTTACACGACACCGACGTATAGTGAGAACTGTGCTCACGTGTTTGTGTGGTGTGTGAGTATCCGGTGCCCCATCGGGGGTGGGGGGTAGGGCAACGCATCTGTATATTTTTTTTAAACGGGCTTTGGCCCACCACTCTTTCCCACCGCTCCTACTCCTGTGTCGCCAGGATCGACAGCGGCATCCGCACTTGACCCTTTGATATGATCGCAGGAAGTCCGAGGGAAAAGCTAAATCTGTCTTGGGACCCGCAACGAATTTAATCAAAATAAACTAGGAGTAGGAAGTAATTCAAATTTCATCCAACGCATCTGTATAACCACTATGCAGATGGCTATGGGCGCTGATAGTTATGAATATGACACCGACTGCTCGTTTGCCGCCCTACACTGTAAAAAGTTTACGAGAGCAAACTACACTACCGTGCTCATAAATATCAATATAGTAGGTAATTGTTAAACACAGGTTATTTTACGAGGGTATAATGTAAGCAAGAAGTACCTCGAGATCAATCAGGAGATCGAAATTTACGCGAGTGAAACCGCGGGGCGCAGCTAGTTTTGTATAAATTTTCAACGATGAACGGAGAGGCCTTATGATGATGAACATATTAAAAAGTATAATTATTACTAAATATATCTGTACCATTATCGTGTGACATTATACACATCGTTCGCCAGCATTTTCACGTTGCAAAATCCGATGACCATTTATACACAATAAATAATGGAATAAATTGTGCAGAAGGGCACTTCAAACTGCAAACTTTTACATTTTAAAGTATCAACACGCGCTTCTCATATTTCCCATGTTTTATAATAATTTATGGAGTGTCGCGCTTTTGTTAAAAATATCCCATGCGCGATCAATTGAGTGTTATAGAAACCATTAAACATCGCTAAATACAAGTCAACACGCCTCGCAGTTTACATATCAATTTGATTTAAATTTACAACGGCTGTGCGCGATTTTGCGCACTATTCCACAGTGTTTGGGGTGTATTTTGTGTGAGGTAATTTTATTTTCTGTCGATTGTCAAATTTTCGATACACGCGTCTTCACACATGAGTGGATTTGTGTCGTTTGTCTCATTTAAAAGTGAGATCAAGTAATTATTTGTCAAGGATGTGAGCGTGAGAAGATTGTGGATGCATATTTAAATTATGTACTCTAGGGATCGCGTGTTATTAAGACTCGATGGCATTCGTATATTTGGATTTTGACAGGATTATCAAGTTGTTTATTTTTGAATTATTTTTCAAATGTGATTTGAAAATTTAAGACGTTTTCAATGTTTTTTTAAGAGGGAAGTAGTAATCGTATTACTCGAGGTTTGTTACGATAACTGATTACTAATATTCTCCCCTCGAGACAGTTTAATGTTAGAGACATTATTGAGCAGAAAAATATATATTACTACATGAAAATTTGCAATAAAATTCAATATGTTCGAAATTTTCTAATGGATTGCGTCAAGAATCAAAAGGAAAGAGAGTCTCTAATAATTAGAGAATTTAAAATTTTATTTTCATTATTTTTTTTTATTTACATTCTCAGAACGTTGGACTAGGTACTACACATACTTGTAGCTATTCTAAAGGTATCTTTATCTCTCAACGTTCTACACAATCTACACAAACATGCAGTAAATCAAAGTGAAGCCCACCCACTGATAATCATATACTACTAATAATGATAGACTCAATTACGACTGCTCAGAATATACTTATTAATACACAACACAATCCAACAAGACACCTCACATCAAAGGCATTTGTATATTCAGTCCGTCCGTCAGTCCACTAATTGGATTATTCAACTGCAATATTAGTTCAATATCCTGACGACGGCGTCCAGTGACCCCAGCACCTTGGACAATCGATGTGGTCCCCTCGACCCCTCGCTGCAGTTGAGGGTTATGTGAGGGGACATCTCTGTAATCAATATTATTGTAATTATCATAATATCGTAATTTATAGTATTTACAATTACATTTACACTGATACTGTAAATAAGATTTGTTTGTGTTTAGGGGAAAATGAAACTACTGAACAGATTTTGAAGATAAAGTAACAGATATATGTGTTACTTAAATGTGTTATCGGCATTGAACTATAATACTATTCTACTATTAACAACTCACTGGTTATCGGTATTTTTTTTGGGTTTATTTTTGTTACTCTCTTTGAAATAATCTTCTTATGATTTGCTAATTTCCGACACAACTACGTTCGACACCTCAGTCACAGAGTAAAAAGACGGTTCTCAGTAGAAGAGAATATAATAATGTCTCTGAGAATAGGTTTCTCTGCCTATGGCTAAAAAGCATAAAACAATGTTAATAAATTCCCAACAATGTTTAAATTACCCCAATCATGTTTCCCTCACGGCTACCCACGGCTTCATCTCGTATTTGTTTTCAGGCTAATGACCTATTTAGATTCCCATTTTAATTGGCAGATTACCCTGACATCTGACACTTGCGAATTCAAATGTGATCGCCCGAGAACAGCCAAGATAAGTCTCAAGTAATTGCTGTCGTTTTTTAACGACTTTATCTGATTTTTCTCCACCATAAAATGCCTTCGAATATATTGCAACCTTATCCCTTGATTTTAGGGTCGATATTAGAATGGAAGGTCGATTTAGATCTTTCTAGCAGATTCGAGGGCATCTATCAGGATGGACAAGCGTTTTGTGGAATAGGACGCCGGACGGTGGCTGAGCGTTTTATATCTGCGAGATTTACGAAGATATAATAGCTTTGAAGCAATTCAAGGATTTATGTGTTGGAGGCGATGTGTCTAGAATCCTTCTTGTGGTAAATTTTATTGAATGAGGAACTATCTCTTAACTTGATTCGTCCAAATTAACTTAAAAACAGTTTTTATTGATTAATCTTAGATTTGTAGAAGCTGATCGATTTTGAGCTAGCAGCAGAAAAGGAAAAAAAGGAAGGCTGCGGGCGTAAGATTGATAAATTATAACCCAAATGTTACCGAGAACTAATACCTATATAACAAAGAAAATCTTCAAAATGCGTACAGTAGTTTTTGCGTGAAAGCCACACAAGACAGAATGACTTCTTCTACAGTTTTATTATATAGCATAGATGTATAGCGCATACAAAACATAATCAACAAAGACTTACAACAATGTACAACAAATATTTACCAACATAATATCAAAAATTTTTCATGTAAAATTCACAACTACACACACATACACACGCCTCTAACAACGTTACAAACTGCATCCACCAGTTTCCGTCCAAACAAAGTATACAAAGTTCGCATGAGCGATGATGTGGACGGAGACTAATGGTCCATGTATCGACCGAAATTTACATGCATCTGGTGAGATTAATGAGAGGAGTCGCGGTACACGCTAAACGGTTAAAGGTTGAACGTGGTTTGTTGTGTCTTGTACACAAATCTTGTTTATCTATATATACGTGAAGCAAAAACTTCGGGAACATTTTTAAGAAAATTGCGCGGACGTAGGAGTATGAAATTGGGCATACTTATAGTTTACGTGTAAGAGAAGTGCAGAACGCAAATATTTTTTATAGTAATGCTTATAAAGTACTTTAAATTAATAAATAAAACTTTACATACACTATCATGCATTTGACACATTGATATAATAATATAGTCACACGTAATTATTGATGAAGTTTATATGTGTCTTATGCAAGTGTTGAAAATTCTACATATTATTATATTGTTTGCGTGAGGTACGTAGTTATGTGGACATAACAATATGTCATATGTTATTTAGTTTTTAATTACGAAAAGTTTCACTTAGATCGAATTTGGATTTTCGCAGATTCACTAATATCATCATCAACATCATCATCGTCATCATCAGCCTATTGCAGTCCACTGTTGGACATAGGCCTCTCCTATAACACGCCTCTGGCCTCGATCTTCGGTTAACCTTTTCCACTATTGTATATATTCAGTATCTAGTATATAAAACATATGTATGGTCCTGTTACTTCAGCATTTTAAAAGCGATTTTTTTTGGCCTTTCAACGCCTACATTCTTTTGGTATATCTGACTATATACTTTATCTGCTACTTCAGCATAACATTGCTACATTGTCGTATCATGTTCGTAGTACGTGGTTAATAAACAATAAAATAATTCTTCGAGACGGCTATGTCCCAGAAGACAGAGTTTTCAGAGACCATGGACAATTGGAAAAATCAGATCGGTGGTCAATCATCAATCTACTTCGGAACTGGTGGTATGTACTCCTAACATGACATAATATGTTCTGAGCAAATGACAACTGAGTAACCCACTGATAGTGGGTTGGTTCTAACCTTTACGCGATATAAGTTACATTTCAACTTAAGTTATCTAGCATATGCCTTATTTGCAACTGCCAAGATATAATATATTTCTTTTCATATAATCAAATTTTTGGTAAGCCACAGGATACTCTTTTTATGAGTAGGCAAATATACATCGAAGATTATCAACGTATTATTTACCAATCGAACGCAGTGTATATTTCTTTTTCTATTTCATACATAATTTATTTTTATGGTATAGGGGGGCAAACGAGCAGTCGGAGCCATTTTCATGACTACCGACGCGCATAGACATCCGTATAGGAACTACACAGATGGGCTGCCATTCTTTCTCCTCCCACCTTAATAAGCCACTACAATATCATACTTGTTACTTGATCAAAAGTTAAAATTATGGAATACGCCGAGTTTTTACGAGTTATTTACGAGGACGCAAATATGCTTCGAATGTTACCATCCACGTATTTACTTACCAATTGAACGCAGTGTATGTTTCTTTTTCTATTTCATACATAATATCACACTTGTTACATGATCAAAAGTTAAAATTATGGAATACGCCGAGTTTTTACGAGTTATTTACGCATACGCAAATATGCATCGAATATGCATACATATACCATCAACATATTTACTCACCAATTGAACGCAGTCTATTTCTATTTCATAGCATTATTAGCATAGTTTCCTGTTAGCTCCAAATCCAATATTGGATGTCCGCGTTTATCAAACGCGAATCTACTGCGACACGTCTGCCTGTCCGTTTCGCCGGCGGCCACCGTTGTAATTAAATGTCGCTATCTATTCATAGCGTAGCAGATACTAATTCCTAATGAGGCCGGTGATAAATTGGACGTAATTTATTGGGAAGAATTTGTATTTCGCTCGTGTTGTATCTTGACTGGCTCGTGGTCTAGAGACGAGGTCAACCACAAATGTGAGGTTTTGGGTTTGAACCCCGAGTCAAAATAAAAGTGTTGGATTTATTCCACTTCTAATAGCAGTTTGAAGTAAGGAAGTTGGCTGTATCAAGTCCTCGTGCCTCAGTGCTCGTTAAGCCGTCGCGTCGCTCCTGCGCCTGATTTCTTTTCGGTCGTGTCGGATTGTCGTCCTATTAGGTTCTCCCAATGGAACATCGATTCAGACAAATGTTATGCTAAGAACATTTAAATCCTCTTAATTCCAAAAAAATACTTCCTCTTTCAGAGAAATTTAATGAGAGCAATTTAATGTAATTACTGTAGACAGTATCTGTGAATATTTATATAGACAATATTATTTGTCTTCGTGCATATCATTATATTCCATGGCCCTCTCACATTAATTTTCATGGCTCACATTATGTCTCTGAAAAAGTAAATCTCCTTCATTAAATAAAATATAGCTTAATAAATAAAGTTAATAAGAAAAATACGACTTTTCTCAAGTATATTAATAATTAATTGACAATGTGTACAAAAACATTTATCGGGACATGATATAATATATCTATAACAATATTGTACTGTCTGGACTAGCGGTCAATCAGTGCGAGTCGCGTAGACATTTAAGCCAAAGTGTTGTAACGCTACATGATATTATCGATGAAAAAAATATTTAATAGAAAAATATAGGAAATAGAAATCCTTGGTTAACAAAACCGTCTATAATAGGTAACGAAAGTAAATCAAGTATAAAACGTAAAAGATGATAACATATATTCCAAATGTTATGGTACACCACCATAACATTATGATCGTGTTTATTTTTGTAAACTATCGATAGATCACGATAACGATAACTCACAAAACAATTCACTATTATTGAATAAATGCATTTATTTTGTCATTCCTATCCAATGAACTGGTTGGTACAACTGAATTCAGTAGGGCAGGTAAGTAAGGGGCCCATTTACAAAATATTTTCGATGTTACTTTACCAAGGAATGATAGAAGATAATATGTAAAACGAGTAGTTTAAAATATTATAATATATATAAAATATAACAATTTTTTTTATGGTATAGGGGGATAAACGAGCAGTCGGAGCCATTTTCATGTTTACCGACGCCCATAGACACCCGCAAATAGGCCATACAGATGCGCTGCCCTCCTCTCCTCCCACCTCCATGGGCCACCGGTTACACACCGCACGAGACGCGACAGCACAGTAGTCACTTTACGCCGCTCTCGTGTAAGCGAGAGGTACCTACGCGGTCGTACCGGTCCAATTCGGCTGCATACAAGCATATAGTGTGGCACTACCTCTTGATTAAAATGCTAAAATTGATCAAAAACTGTTTAAATATTGAAATACATTAATTTAATTTAATTTTATCGACAACTCCCCATCACTATCATAATATGCCTATACACTCCACGTATCAGATGTCACCATCTCATACACGGAAACCGCATTCTGTTCCTATTCCCATATTATACCGGTTCATTCCCCTTACATCAGGTTTAAACCGGATCTGGCCAGTTTATACTGGTATCAGGCAATCCCGACTTTACGAAGCGAGCGAAACGTTATTGAAGGCAATAAATTGAATGACGGGGCTCACGGTTATCTGGTTAGGTTATTATAGCCTTCGGCAAAGTGGACAATGGTTAGGCTGAAATTCTGAAAGGCTAAAGACCGTCTTTGTTTCAGTCAGACTCGGGTGTTTATTATGACGTTATATGTATTATCGTTTGATGTGCGCTTAAGGAATGTCTCTCTGTATGTTTTGTCCGAGATTAGATTAAAACGTGGTCACAATAAAGGCTTTGTCCGAATTTTGAGCGTTTCTAATTAAATCCTGCCAGAGTTGGAATGCATCCAACAAATAGGGGATTTATGAATACGATATGAGCCTTTTTTATTAGACTCATGGTCTGATTGTATTATCACCTAATATAAAGAAATATATATGTAATATACTACAACTTTTTGGCACAAAATATATCTTACCAATATATGATATCCCGAAAAAGAAGAGGCACATATCAGCATCAGGCGAATAAGGGATGTTGGAGATAATGCGACATGCAGACAAAAATTTGCATCTGCCCTCCTTAACTTTTACAAAACTATCCTCCTTGTATTATATGTTGTAAGTTAAAATATAAATTACTAGCTGTGCCCCGCGGTTTCACCTGCGTCAATTTCGATCCAGTGGAAAATAGAAAATCATCCCAAGGCATCCCATAGGAACATTTTTTTGGGATAAAAACTATCCTATATTTTAATCCAAATTACTCTCTGTGTGTGCCAAATTTCATGAAAATCTGTTCAGCAGCTTTTGCGTGAAGGAGTAACAAACAAACAAACATACAAACTTTCGTGTTTATAATATTAATAAGATTCCCGTATTGTACTTTAGAAACTATCTTTATACCTTTTTACTTTAACGGGTTTGTTACTTAATACAATAAAACAACTCTAACGGATTTTATCGCAGTTTATTTAATTACTAGCTGTGCCCCGCGGTTTCACCCGCGTTAATTTCTAAGAAATCCATATAAACTTCAACACTCTATTTCACCGCTTTAGGGGTTGTATTTCTAAAAATCCTTTCTTAGCAGATGCCTACGTCGTAACATCTACCTGGATGCCAATTTCAGCTTGATCCGTCCGGTAGTTTGGGCTGTGCGTTGATAGATGGCTATGTCACGTTTGAGTTTTAGATATATATATTTTACAAGACGATTCTGAAGCTTTACGCTTTGCGTCACGGGTGGAGTCCATAATGAAAAATATTCGCTGAAACTTAAGATATCATTCAAGTCTATTTCTCCCAACTAAATCACACAAACGCACTTTATCTCGAACCTGTGTCCACTCGGCGGTCTACTGAATAACAATCTAACTCACATAAAATTTCAATAATGGCCTCACTAACTGCTTCCAGATGCAAATGCGACACGGGAATGAGTTTTAATTGTACTGTGGGGCGATCGGCGTTAACGCCTCACTTACTTATTACTTTCGTGTGAGTCGCTTATTACGATTTATGGATGTAAGTTTGGCGACGGCTTGGAAAATATTCTCGTTTTTTTTAATAGAATAAGAAGGCAAAATAGAGCAGTCGGGACCACTTTCATGTATACCATCCCATAGGCATCCGCATAGTTTTGGATGTTCTTCCTCTACCTTCTTGGACCACTGGATCATGGTTCCGGGTCGCTTCCACATACACGTAGCACTGAAAATAAGTGTGTTATTAAAGAAAATCAATTGAATGTTGGAGCTCACGATTAGGTTTTAGTAAGAGGTAGTGCCACACTGCATGCTTGCATGCAGCCGAATTGGGCCGGCACGACCGGGGAGGTACCTCTCGCTTACACAAGACCGGCGTAAAGTGACAGCTGTGCTGTC
>LUGF01038395.1:613965-628751 GCA_001625245.1 Calycopis cecrops | reverse complement strand
GTATGTATATGTGTGGCGACTTTGTTGTTCTATGAAAGCTACCTCCCTGATCGTGTGGTCCAAATCATAAGCAATACACCTAGGAAACCTCCTACGATTTGCAAAAGAATACATTACAATATGCTATAATATTAGTAGTACTAATATTAGTAGGCCCAGGTAGAGTCGTACTAATATTAGTATGCTCAAGTAGAGTCGTACTAATATTAGTAGGCCCAGGTAGATTCGTACTAATATTAGTAGGGCCAGGTAGAGTAGCACTAATATTAGTAGGCCCAGGTACAAGTCGGTGGGAGGTGAATGAAGGGCAATGCATCTTTTTAGCCTCTGTGCGGATGTCTATAAGCGTCGGTATTCATGAAAATGACCCGATTGCTCGTTTACACCTTTATACCATTAATAATTGTAGCAGCAATACGGCTCTTTACGTAGCATGATTCAACGAGGTCCCTCTCGCTTACATCACTGATCTTTCATGTGGTTTGTGAAAATTGGTTGTGGTTGGTTGTCATCTTCTTAGTCTTCAAATCATCACAAAAGCATAACTAAGACTGGTCATTGTCCCCTATGCTATAACCATTTCTTGTATTGTATTAAATTGCATTTGCCCTTTATTCGTGAGTAGTGGAGTCCCGTTAACAGTGGCGAAATCCAGACAGACCGAAACTCAATTCTTTCGCCATAATTAATCCGGGCTAAGCCTCAATAAAAGTAGATTAACAGACGGCCACTCGGACAAATTGTGTATTAATATTTTATGTGTTCACACCGTCAGCCCCCGGCCCGGGGTCATAAAACTGTCATCGCGCGAAGACAAACGGCCAGCACTTCTTACGAGTGATTTAGGCCAGGATTACGGGATGACTACTTGAGAGATTTTTGGCCCTTCTGTGTTACAAATGCTATATAATTTTGGTGTTTTAATATAGTGTCCTGCGTGATTTGATGGTTGCCTCATGGCTTTTTCGTTGTGTGTCAAAAAACGTTCATAAGTGTCTTGTTCTAGATTAGGTAATAAGTTTCTGAAATGTTTAACAGATTTTATACTTACACTTTTTTCTTTGTTAATACTAACATTTATAAGTTATATTACATTAGTTGATGTTTCTTAAATATTCTTAGGTTTTTTTTGCATGCTGAGTTTACCTTGTTACACAATAATCAATATTTTGTTATGTAGATGATAAGTTATCTTTTTAAAGTGTATAGGTACATCAATCGTTGATAAACCAAATAAAAAAAACAATTTTATACTCTCATTTCCAAAGAGTGTGCCCCAAATATAAATAAATCTAGAAACTACCTTTTTCTAGAATATAAAGTGATTTATAAACTCGATTTCTTTTTCTATTTCAATTTGTAAGAAATAATATCCTCGAAATTCTTCGATTAAGCCCATATCCAATAATAAAATCTACCAGATATACTACAGGTTCAGACAGTTCAATACAATTCATTAACAATGTAACAAGGTCATGACTGGTTTCTTTTTCCTGCATTTTCCAGCCAAATAATTACTGAAAGTTCGTTTTCAATTCACAAGAGCGACGCTACACTCCGAATTCCCTCTATGTATATATATCTAATTAAATAGATCACGTGCGTCTATCAGCATGCAATTTAATCGGAATGGCACGCGCGTGTCCGACGCACGTAATTAGTGCTGACATCTGGCGGCGGTGCGCGCCAGTGGACCGAAAGGTGTACCCTCGATTACAAAAATGTCGGCACACGCGATACAGAGAGGAAATAATTACTCTGTCGAGATCTGAGGTGTACCGGATGACATGATAGGTAACGCCCCTTTTAACCATTAGTGGGCTAATTGATATTAGGAATAGTATTTGGTGATTCCTTTGCTGCGAAATTAAAAAAAAAAAAAAAAAATTCGCTAGAGCCAACTTGTGTTTTAGGGGATCTGTATTTGTCGCAGGTATCGTTGTTAGCTATACTTACTCCATCATTGTGTTATGTTGTCATTTGTCATATTTCGTTAATTAGCTGTAGACATCATTATTAAGTTTTTTAACAAACCTAACACACATTTTTTTTCTTTAGTACCTACACTGCTATAAATACATAGTAGATTTTTAAATTTGGACTTTATTAATTTATTATTTTGTACATAAATATTATTAAATCACTACATAGTATAAAACAAAGTCGCTCTCCACCGTCTGTGTGTCCGTATGCTTAGATCTTTAAAGTTACGCAACAGACTTTGGTGAAGTTTTTTAATAGATAGAGAGATAGCACCTATTATATAAAATTATGTTAAAATATTCTACGTAGCACTGAAAATTGGACCGGTACGTAGCTCCTGGGCTACGTATAGCTTGTTTTCTGACGTGATTTTTTTCCTGCTTAACGCTGATAAAACAGTTTAAGCTTCTTTTTTATTTAGTATTAGGGGGGCAAACGAGCAGTCGGTTAATTTCCATGACTACCAACGCTCATGGATATCCGCATAGAGGTTATAAGTACTGATGCCTTACCCTTCTTCCTCTCCCCTCCATGGACCTACTACTTATTTACGGCACAAAACGCGACAGCATAGCCTTACGCCGGTCTCATGTAAGCGAGAGGTACCTCCCCGGTTGTACCGGCCCAATTCGGCTGCAAGCATGAATTTTGTTACTACCTCTTTCTACACAAATATTTTGAACAATTAAGCTATTTGTTTAGTGTATTTGTTGTCTATGTTTAGTCATAGACCGTACACTGAATATTCATACCATAGATGATGTCTATGGTTAGGTATAGATGACAAGAGAGAGAGGGATGTTTGACATTACGACCATGACTTAGTGACAGCTACAAACATATATCTCCGTAGGTAGAGAGCTGCGGATAACCAGTAAAGATGCACTTAGGCATCAGCTGTCAACTCTGACCTGTCAGACTTGTTCTACTTCCACTTGGCATGTGTATGTAACACTATTAACACGTTATTACCAAAAACGTTGATTGCACGTAATAAAATAAACCAACACAACGATACCGATGTTTCACCGGTTTTAATCGGGCTAAGTGAGGTTGTATTTATCACCTAAACCGAATCGAATAATGGGTGGCGATGCGCATAAACATGTAAATTTGTATGCGGCAATTTGACCGCATACTCAATTATTAGTCGGAAATAAGATTATGATGTCAATTTAGTGTAAATCGATGTTTAAATTGTCAATTATGTGTTGATGTAATGGATTTGTTATTGTTTTGAAACACGCATTGAAAGACGGCGAGTTGGGACACCATAAGGCTCAACTTTTATGAGATAGTTCGCTCATTTGACCGCGTTTAATGAAACTAACCACCTTTTTTGTTGACGCAGGGGAGTGCCAATGATAGTAATAAAACATAAGATAATATCTAGAAGCCCGGATGGCCCCTTGACCTATGTCCGACTTTACACTTACTGAAATATCGACTAAGCCGTTATAATTGGAGGGTCCCGGATCCAAAGGCAACAGGATCCCTCCAGCTACAGGCTGGCTACGGCGAAAAGGCCCGACTTCTTCTTGACAGACCGGACAGTCCCGGTTGCATCTGAACAGTTCCTACTACAACATCGGAACCGTGCAATAGGGTCAGGTTTATCAAGCATCCTGACTCCAAAGAAGCACGCCACTAATTTGTCGATCGGAGCCGCTAATAGTCCTAGCACACGCCCCCGTCTTCTAGTTCAGAGGGCCGGCTGGAAGACTTCTTCTTTATCTATCATGTTAATGGCACCATATATGGCGCATAATTGACCAATTAAAAATTAAACTAAAATATTTAAAGTTATTAAAAAAATTAAATATTAATTAATAATTGAGCTGCTCTTAGTCTGGCCTCTCCCCCAAGCCTGTCCGGCCTACCCTTAGGGATCACAAAAGCAATGGGGGGGATTAAACTAACTGTCTGGCACAACGCTGGTACCATCCATTTTGCTTTTGATTGATTTGATTAAATCAATAATTAAGTTTTACATTAGTTGTGTGGTCTAAAGCACGCACTTTTTAGTATCTATCTCACAAAAATCATACGAATTCCTAATACCCAAGCAATAGAAAACTAACACCAGCACGGTATAACTCGTTTTATAGTAAAATCCACTTAGCTAGCTTCTTGGAGGGTAAGTAATGAAAAGTTTATGTTAATGGCTTCTGAGCATTATGTTTAAACTTAAGACACGGTGCTGATTCCCTTTGATTACTGAATTGAGGTGAATTACCAAAGTGGTTGTCTTAATATTTCGCATTAATTATTTAACCAGTATACATTGAGCCGCGACAAATTTGCAAACGCAAACACGGTTATACAGAGTGAATTTATTGACGAGATCAAAGGCGTTATGCTGTTGTTACATTGCAGTCGAATTTTGTAGATACGACAAGTCGTTTAAATAATATTCACACGAAATCAGGGCCATGTTGTAATGTTTCGTGGCGCTTTTGAGAATTTGTATGGTAAGCTAATTATTTCAAAGATTTATTAAGAATGCTTCTTGTGTAAATTTCGATACTTTATTTTGTTGATTTAAAATAACAAAACCATAAACAAAACTAAATCTCAGGATAATAAATAATTCAAAATAAATAATATAATATAATTTAAGTGCGTTTAATGCGTAATACATGTTATTATGTAATTATTATGTAATACTGGCTGTACACCATTGTTTTACTTGTGTAAGCTAAGATCCCGATAAAATATCGCATTAAAGAGTTGAAATATACATTACGACCTTTCCCATATCTATTTAGCAAATGTTTACATAAAATTTCATGATAATTGGTAAAGCCGTTTCGAATCCTATTTCCTTTATAATACCTCTGAGAATATGTGTCATAGTGTTGTGAGGACCGTTTGATTAATTTTGGTGTGAAAACGTAACATATTATGTATAGCATTACTTAATTATTACATAACATTGGCCAATTACATAACTTGAAATTAATTTAAGAAGTCAATAAATATTTGATACGATTTAGAAATGTAACGTTTGCATTATGATGCTTTTAAAGTTTTCGTAGCTTCTAAATCTGTTCGTAGATCCGCTACGAGCTAGCTCTTATCACGCTTCATAAAAACCGGAATTCCCACTCAAATCTCCCCTCTACCATATTTTTAAGCTCTCGAAGTTATTCAAGATGAAAAACAAGTTACTTCAGGGAATACTACATCTCGCAGATTCCAGAGCGACGACGTTTGAATGAAATTTACAATGCTTTTAGTCCCACTCCAGTGGTCGCCTCACACGTTTGCTAGCTATCTGTTATGATCTACCAACTGCCATCAATGGATGCGGTGTTAATATATTTTTTTTTGTTGACAGTTCCCTTCCATCCACGTTTTTAAAATAAATTGATACAAGCATTGACTTTTCAAATTCACGTGTATTCGTTTAATTTAGTCTGCCCATATTTTTCGTTTATTTTATTATTGAACTTGTAACTAATGTCAAATGCAGTAATTAACAACTCTATCGTTTAACGTTTTTTTGGACTTTAACTTAAGTATTCGTATTTTATGTAAAACAGTGTTAGGTACTCTTATTATTTTTATAAATTGCTATTCTTCATTCAACGATATTTAGATGATAGTAATCAAGTGATAATTAGACTTACATATTGACCTTATTAATTTTACCTAATAGATGATAAATGTCAACGATAATCAAAACAATCTTGATGTGTTATAAATATTACAATAATACTCTTTTATAGAGTACTTTTTGCAATATTTTTTTAATTCTCTTCTTCTAAGGAGTCACCACTGAGCACCGTGGTTTCGTTTATACTAAATCTCAAGCGATAGTATCTCAAGGGAGTATTGGTATTGTTTGGAATAAAAATTATTCTTATGTTAATTATTCAAATTTCTTCAAAATCAGTCCAACACTATTTCGGTGAAAGATTAACAAATATACATAATTATTATAAATTATTGTATTTATAATATTACCAGGATTTGACAATAACGACGGTCAAAAGCTTAACAATTATGTACATAGGAGGAGCTATAGTACTGCAAAGTCGTGGATTCAAACACCACATCCAAAATTTTACACATCCTTTGCATATCCTAAGCCCGCTACAGCAAGGGGAAGTAGATTTTCTTATGCCATTAACATGTATATTACCTTTAATTTATGGCGCAAGCCTTTTTGATGACACGACAAACGTTTCATCTGCAATTTGTTTGCAAATACAATTTTGTTTAACATTTTACAGAATTGTTTACAAAATGGTTATCGACAGATACGTGAAATGTAAATTTAAAAGCTTTGTAAACATTAGTCGAGTAAATATTACTTTTTATACTGTCACAAATAAAAATGAAAAGATCTTGCAACTTTATTTTTTTTATAATATAGGAGGCAAACGAGCAGTCGGAGCCAGTTTCATGACTACCGACGCCTATAGATATCCGCATAAAGCTTATACAGATGCGTTGCCCTCCTTCCTTCCTCCTCTACCTAACGGGCCACCGGCTACTTACACAGCACGAAACGAGACATCACGGCTGTCGCTTTACGGCGGATTCGTGTAAGTGAGAAACACCTCCCCGGTCGTGACGGCCCAATTCGGCTGCCTGCATGCAGCATGGCACTAACCACAAGTTTATTTTAGTCTTAATTAATTGAGAAATTAGTAGTTCGATGGTATACTGACTGACAGTGATAAACATATTTACGACTTTTTTATAACAGAAGGTAAACAAGTAGTCGAATCACCTAATAGCAAGACATCGCCAAACTCATAAACTAAACAACAAAAAAAACATGGCTGTTACAGTTTTATGTTCTTTATAGTATTTTCCGGTTGCTGAAACTACATTTGCCAATGGAGAAATAAAAATGTAAATACTAGCTTTTTTAGTAAATGAATTTTACTAAGAGGTGGTACCTGCAGCCGAATTGGGTCGGCACCGGCGTAGTGACAGCTGTGCTGTCGTGTTTCATGTGTAAGTAGCCGGTGGTCTATGGTGGGAGGAGGTTGGAGGACAACCTCTGTGCGGATGTCTATGGGCCTCGGTAGTTCTGAAAATGGCTCCGACTGCTCGTTTGCCTCTTAGTACTATAAAAATAATCCAGCTAAAATTTTTATAATAATAATATAATAATAATAATAATAATAATAATATCTGTGGACTTAACACACCACGTTAGTCTAGCCCCGTGGCCCGTGCTAAGTACCGTAAGGACTTGTGTTACGGGTACTAGACAACGGAAATATATTTAATATGTTTTATATATTTAAGATTTTTATTATAGAAATACATATAATACATAGATAAACATCCATGACCAAGGCGGGATTCGAACCCGCGACCACTTATATTACACACTATTTTTAACTTTATTTTTCTCTTTTATATTAATTACACCTGGCTCCACTATTGTAATAAACCAACATTAGTCTTCGTTTCTTATCACAGCGTCATATTTTGTCAATTTACTTCCAGTAATAATTATTATAAGCTTGCTATTTTATTTTCAACTTTATGTCCATCAACATAAAGCTCGTTTCTCATTGTACTCATTACCAAGAACTTCTACAATCAGTTTTCATTTAGCACTATATTACCTTCAATTTGAAAATGGCGCGGAACGGAGCAATCAGTAAGAAATACGAAATAAACCATTGTGAAAGTCTGAGTTACAGACCAATATAAGTTGAACTCTGATATAAACTAAATCACTTTCAATTCACTGATTATTTCACAATTGACGAACTTGCTTCTTTTTATTATTTTATGTGTACATGAGAAAATGAATGTCATTTGCCTAGTAGTAGGTATCAAAGTCGATAAATTTTCTAGAAATCTAAATGCTAGAAATCTAAATACTACAAAATTATATTTCCTTATTATTTATTCTTTCTTATTATGGTCAGTATACTCTTTTGAGAATACTATTTCCCGGATAAATAAGCTCTCATAAAAAGTAGGTATACATATCCATATTGTGTTCTTTTTACATAAAATTTTAAGCTTCAATTATTTTAAACTATGCAATCCGCAAAAAATTGTACAGTGATAAAATTAAAAATTATTAATTAAATTCCAGCACCGGCTTTTATTTTTAAACAGATTTCTTGTGTTCTTATTTATATTCACAATATTATTTCAATATACAAAGCTACATAGGGTACATATAAAAAACATTAAAAAGTTTGAAATTCGAACGGAGGTCTTGTTATAATGGTTTAACATAAAATAAGGAAAACGCTTGAAGCATATTTGGATGGAAATCTCGAATATCACTTAGCCAGAGGAGTTATAACAATAAATTCGGGATAGCATTTACATACGGGCGTTTGGATCGAGAGGGTGATTTCGTAACGGGTCGCTTGGCACGTTAATGCAGGCTCTTGCGAGGCTTTCCTGTTTTTCGTATCGTGTTTATGTTATCAATAAAATTATATGTCTTGTGAATTAAGGAACTCGCGACAGAGGCAGTTGTCAAGTCAATAACAAGTCCAAGAACAGCTACAAGTATTATAATTGTAGACAATTTAGATTATAAATTATAATACTCTAAGGTAGACGATCAATATGACGACACCTTAGTCTATTCCAGTCATTAATTGACTATTTGAATTAAAAATAATCTAACAACTGGGTACGAATTTTTTTTTCATTCAAATTGTTATTTCTAATGACGGGTTTATCTATATATTAAAACGTGAAGCATAAACTTTGTAAACATTTTTACGAAAATTGCGCTGACTGAGGAGTATGACATTTGGCACACTTATAGTTTATGTGTGGGAGAAGTACAGAACGCTAATAGTTTTCAAAAATAATGATTATAAAGTACATTAATTAAATAAATAAAATAATACACACTACCATGCATTTAACACATAACAAGTAATAATTGATTGAATTTTCTACGTGTATTTTGCATGTGTTGAAAATTCTCTACAAATTGATTAGATAACAAATTAAGTATAATAGAGTATAGTTTATAAGTATACAAGTTACAATGACATAACATATCATAATATGATATTGAATTTTTAATTACAAAAAAAATTAACAAGATCGAGTTTCGATCTTCATGGGATCACTAGTTGTAATAATTTTGGATGAATGGACTGTAAATGTGTGTACCTTGTTTGTGATTTTCTTATATTAAATTGTAATATCTACTATTTAAAGTAATATTCAGTATCTGCTTAAACTTTTTTAAATTAATTACTTTTTAGCAATTAATACTTTATTAATAATAAAATTAAGAATATTATCTATGTTCTTTACACACTGCACTAGTTTAGCTCCTTGTTAAGTATAGAAAAGATTTTTATTTCGTGTAGTAAACAGATTTCACTATAAATAGCTACAATATCGATTCAAACCGCTGTCCGCAATAGTCCAAAGAATATCGCCGTCTAATTTTCACCGCATCCCGACTTATCACATGTAAAGAATGAAACTCGAATGAATATAAACGATGTTACATCCGAACCGCAGCGGAAATGACCGAGGATTTGTCATTGTCAAATTTGAATACAGAGAGAAAAACGAACGTCATCTGTTTCGCTGTGTCTCGTTAGATTATGTTTTGTTCGGTCCGACAATTATATATCGTATGCACGAGTTTTAATTTTGGTCTTTTGGAACGTGATATTGTTGGACAGGGATGTAAGCAAGAGGAAACAGAATAAGTCTTTTGATTATACTTGTAAAAGGTACCAAAATTGCTTTCGGTTTGTAAATTGTGATTTTCATAATAAGTCGTATTTTGATGGATGTGAATAGATAACTCTGTTAATGAATTGGTTGCTTAGTATTTATATTGTATAGTTTTCAATGTTGGCCTACCTATATTTCTAGATTCCGCAACTTTTGAACTATACTTACAGAAATACAAATGTACTTTTTTACAGTTTTCTAATATCTATTGAATACAGGTATTATATAGAAATAGTCTCGATAATCGGTCAAACCTTTCAGAGAATATATTGTTTATTATTACAATATTGTTATTTATTAGTCCTCTGCGATTATTTTGTTTCATGGTTTTCTGTTCATATCATTATTATCATTACCTTGTGTTATCCAGTGTATACAATAGTCTTTCATTTTATTTATTAATGTAAATGAATACTAAAGCAAAGGCTTTATTTTCCGTTCCCCGTTTTCCACAGTCATATTTCACTATTGAGTTTCCCGTGAATTATTGTTGTCTTCATAATGCCGGGATTTTTATCTGTCTCATCCATTATTTAGCTGCGCGGCTTAATGATAGATTTACAGTTTTCCCGTTTTCCCGATGCCGGATTTACATTTTGCACCTGTCCTTCCCTGTGTCTCGATGTTTCCTTTTTAAATTTACAATGATCGAGTGCTGAGTACTTGTAATGTATTCGCCTTCTTTGAAAGCAATTATTTTTAGGAGGTTATTGACATTATTGGTAATGATATGTTAAATGTATTTTTTGTAAGAAGTAATGTTGTGTTTGCATTTCAGCAATGATTCAGCATTTCAGCAGCAGAACTGTTGAAGTATCGCGCAGGCGACACTGATGTCAAGTGTCACGGTCCGCACAAGCTGAAGTGGTAATGGGCAGGCCACATTGCTCGGAGAACCGATGACCGCTGGGAAAGGAAGGCTCTCGTTCTTAGCGTAAAGAGTAGTTGTATCCAGCTGTGGATAAATCAAACCAGATGAAGAAGCATACAAAATAACAAAAATTATATATCCTACTAATATTAAAAATGCGCAAGTTTGTATGTTTGTTTGTTACTCCTTCACGCATAAACTGCTCATCCGATTTTCATGAAATTTGGCAAACACATAGAGGGTAACTTGAAATAACACGTAGGATAGTTTATAACCCGCAAAAATTGTCCTGTGGGATGCCATGGGATGATTTTGTATTTTCCACGGGATCGAAATTTACGCGGGTGCTATGTGTTACTAGTTATAAAATATTTACTTGTATGAAGTTCTTTTTTATATTTAAACACATTCTAATTATCACCATTGGCATTGGCATTGTTACGGATGGCGTTACTGCAGAAAACGACATAATATATTTTAATATCCAAGAGAAATAAATCCTTAAATGTGCGCCTGGAATACGGCGCTCATGGAATTCGGTTGCAACTGAGAAGTTTATAAATCGACTACAAATGCCCTCAGTCTATACAAAAGTAACTCTGCATGTCCTGTTTAGGTGTAATTTATCAAGTTTACAACGAGCGGCCGTAATCCTGGAGCAAACACTAGAGCATCACGTACGGATATTAATCATGCGTATTTTATGTAAATTCGACTAAGTGCTGCTGATAAATGGACGGTCAGCTTGGTGTGTCGCCACTGTGGCTGTGGACTTGACTTATCTTCGTAATGCGTGTAAAATATTAAAATATAAGTAAGAGGTAGTGCCATCGTGTATTGCAGATTTACAGCCCTATTGGCTGGCTCTATCTGTACCTACCTAATGTACTACCGCCGCAGTCTGTTTGGAAAGAGCAACACGCCTGCACAACTAATTAGCAATTTAAAATAAACTGCTCGTTTGATTACTCACAATAAAAAAATAAGTTAAGTACATAGCTAAATATTTATACTTACTATTAAGCCAATTAAATAGATTTTGTCGTTTTTCATTGAAACTAATATTTAAAAAAACACGTTTCTTAGACTTCATGAAGTTTTGTTGTCGATATACTTGGGTAAACTTATAGATAGTAGTAGTAGTAGTAAATATAAGTTTTAAATTATTGTTATATATAATTGTTGACATATTGAATATTATGTAGGACTGTGATTTTATATTGATGAGATGTATGCGTAAATTAAGGATAGCATTATCGTAATACCAAAGTTCACAGTTTTCGTAGCCAAAAACACTGTCCACTTGATTTCATTTTTCACCGCTCCAGTGTTTTGTCCGCTGACGCGGGTCTGTAGTGTATTGAAAAGGAGTTTGTTTTTGTTCGGACCCTCCTCAATCAGTTATATGGGACTGCTGGTTTGTATTTGTTACATCATTAACCAGAATTACAAAGGTTTTTGTAACCCCCTCTATTTTCGTTGAGGGGGGTTACAAAAGGAAGGGTTTAATAAATATACCGAAGGCATAGGTTGTTAAGTTTATTAGGATTTTGTAAATAGAATTTGGGCTATAATATATAATATAAATAATTATTTGTTTACGGTTCTTCTCGTGGACTGTCTCTTTGAAATTTAAGTGTACGTCAATACCGTAGCTCTCGAACTATTTTATAGATATAATGTTGTGTGTTCTTAGCAAAAAGTATTCAAAGAAATTACTCAATAGCCCAGTATCAAATGACCCTGTACAGAACATCAACTTTTGACTGACCAATGGACAAATGAAACGTTATTTTAATACTATATACTTATTTTAATGCTCATTCGAAGCTTTCCAGGCCTTTCTTGCCCAAATAATATTTCTAACGGTGTTCTTTGATCAATTCAAGCAATCCTGATTATGTTTAGTTTCGCATAGTGACCAGTATATCATGACCTGCGTAATATCAACTAATAGCAAGCAATATCTCATACACCAGTACAAACGATGCGGAGCAGCCTCCGAACAGGGCATTTCTCCAGCCAGAGGTCATCTCAATCATACAGATATGATCATTTGTCTGTTTAATAACTCCTGTGGTAGTGGGGAGGTTGTGTAAGTATCGGAAGGGTTGATTTTGATTTCACGCTTTGTTAAGTTTGATTTAGAAAGTATTTCAGTTTACGTTATTTGTTACACCGTAAAATTAATAATATGTCATTTGCAAATGAAAAAGCAGTCCTTTCTGAGGACTAAGGAAATCCACAGCTATCCATGTAATTATAAAGCAGGCGGCCTTTTTTCCTTCCTTCCAATGGACCAGCGGAATGAGCTCACATACTCTCGAAATGCATAGCTTGTCACTGCGAAGATGTCATATGAGCGAAAAGCTCCCAGGTCGTTTTAGATTAATGGTCGCAGCACCCTTATCAACTCGGAAAGGGATCGTAACCGTATCACCTCAAGCCGGTCAGTATTCTGTGTATGAAGCTTCATACCGCAACTACTACTGTTGGGGAACGTAACAGATGAAGAACAGACTTAAAGATACTTCCCCGGAAGACACCAAGTTCCATATTATAGAATTAATGAGTGTTTTCATACATTGCAAAAAATAAGTATTATTTCTTCGTAATATAAAAAGTGACCGTCAACCATACTTTGTTAAAGAGACAATTATCCTAGAGGTGTGTTTTATTATCGATGAAGCTAAACTGGGCTTCTTGCAGCATAGTTTCGATATAAAAAAAACAGCCATACTTAGCTACTAATCCTTAATGGTGATTATAATTATCTCTACTAATTCGCAACTGTTGATTACAGTAATAAACCATTATGTTGTGAAGACGTTGGGGTTGCAAATGTTATGACATATTTTAATTACGTCGCCGCCATTTTAATTTTAAAAGTAATCCGCTTACACCGCACAATGTCGCGCCTAAATTGTCACTAGCTAGTGTTGGGAACTTGATGTGTTATCGACGTTCCAATAAGAATAATTTATTTATTTATTATTTACATAAAGGAAATTTGGTGCATAATATTTATAGATACACAAGCAGGTATTATATTCCTAGATGATTATTTATTTGTTCTTATATTAAGATACTAGTGTCTATTAAAATTCCGTAAGGGTTATAATATTATAAAACTATAAAAGTAGTTAAGTATAACATTTTAAAGGATTGGTAGACAAGTATTTGAATTACCTCAAAGAAAACAATTGCTTATAGAACCCGCAAAGCAAAGTATAAAATGCTGCTATTCTGAGGAACTACCGCCGCGCCGGCCGCATGAACGAAGTTTTTCTAAAGTAATTTGATAATTTCATAAAAATTATACCTCTGAACTGGTCTTCTTTTTCCAATTCATTTTTCCATCACTTTATGTGCCTTACGATTTTCCGAGTCCTATTCCAACTCTAATGAAATCATCAATGGCTTGAACTCGATATCGAAACTATGAGTTATTAGATACCCATCACTAGGCGTCAGTGATGTAATTAACACTGGCTAATCCCACCGCGACAGGTTTCTTATTAACGCCATTTGTCAGAGCCGCCGCGCCGCGGGATTTAGCTATCAGCACATCTCTATTTGTTACGGGGTGTAAATAGGACCATAGATTTTAAACCTATGATTATACCATGGATTATAATTCTATAATTTGAGTACACATTTCTAACTATGTCTATTGATTTTCTCCACTTATCACATATTTTAAAGCGGATGATTATTATTCCAACATAAATGCCATGCTTTCACACTAAAATTACATGAATGTATTTATTTGTAATCTGACAATGATATTGGACCTACTTAGTTATCAACCACTATTACTTTTAATCCCCAAAACATTATTAACTGGGTAGTGATTTTACGTGGGTGTTTCGATAAGACTAAAATTTATAAGCATATTGACCCATGCAATGGTTGAAACTTTTATTAATTGGCATGTTAATGTTAATATATTTCCATCAGCTTTGGACAGACACGACCGGGGAAGTAAATCGCTTGGTGTATGAAGTTCGTGTAACTGTTATTGTCATTCTGGTCAAATAAAGAGAGGACTCTGTTGGGGTTACCAATAGAGATCAAAAAAACCTAAGTGTACCAAAGTTACTACCAGGGTAACATACAATAATAGAAGCTTACAGATATTAATGATGACAATTTACAATGTATTGTACAATGGTCACAATTCTTTACAACTCTTACGCCCTAGTACATAAGGTTGGAAGCAAAA
>LUGF01038395.1:581865-599010 GCA_001625245.1 Calycopis cecrops | reverse complement strand
CAAAGAATAAAAATATATTGAAATGTAATTAATAGTTTTATTACAATTTATAAATGGCATACACTTGTACTCCACGCGACTAATCAAGTTCGTTTTCAGTACGCGACCTCTGTAGGGCTAAGCCCTGGTAATCCAGACCACCTTTTATTGTTTGCGACTTCAAAATGTTTAATTTTCGTTGCGTTACCATCACGCGAAGCGACATGTACGCTGTGAATTATTGTGATCCTAAATTTATAAGCCGCCTTGATTGTATTTTATGTCCTTTTTGCTTGAAAAATAGATATAAAAGTATACAATTTTTATTAAGCTTTGTTTATTTCATCTCAATATTATAATTTTCCAGAATATATTAATTGAGACCTGAAAATTCCTAAAGCAAGCCCAAAAAGAAGAGTGTGATGCAGCCACGTTAGTTGCTAGTTAAGTATACGACGTTTTTGATTAAATTGTGTTAAAAAACTCAGAATTTTTTTATAGTATACGGAGGTAAACAGCAAACTCAATTCGGCTACAAAGCCTCGTGGCTCAACCTCTTACTAAACTGTATTTATTGAATGTATATGTAACGGCTAAAACGAAGTGCTGCTGCACCTAGTTTTAGCCAGTTAGAACTAGGTAAGGCCGTAGGTCTAGCCGGTAAATATCCAGTTAGAACTAGATCCAGCCAAACCTTAGCGGCCAATACCAGGTCTAGTCGATTTCATGCCGGCTTCAACTAGATTCAACCAAACCCTAGTGGCTATTACTATTACTATACAGGTATGTAACCTATGCAGGTTGGATGGGTATAGGTATATTATAGATTATAATGTCGATTTATTTTATCTCTGTCAGAAAATTCCTCAATTTTATTAATTATCACACATATTAGAGCGAATTTGAGTAAAAAGAACTGCGAAAATAAAATGAAGTTCAGAAACCTTCAACTCACACTCCAAAATCTAAACAAACGCTGTCTTATTAACCCACAACTATCCCAACACCCATTAGACATTTGACATAACGCCGTCATATTTCACATCAAACGCCAAAGTAATAATCTGAAACGTCGCCGATACAGATACAAACATACGAAATTTATGGAAACCCATTGCCTCTCTTTACCCATCACAGCGGGACTGTTATGGGCCAAAGTTGAAATGCTAGATCGCGGTACAACAATACAGAAACGCTTGAAAATTTAAATCTCAATCGTAAGTCGATGGGGTAAGACACAACCCAAGTGCAGAGCAAAGTTTTTGATATAATGCCAGCCATTCATAACGTATTGTGCTATCATAGTACGTCAGTGTATTCGACAGATGATACTTATACGGGAATAGGAAATGGTTATGTCTGGAGACTGAAGACCGATTTGATTCTGAACGTCTCCACGCTACGTTAGCTCTTCGTATTTGATGCGTGAAAACTATCGGTCTTTTATTTTATGTGCGAGTGATATTTCGAGAATAGAAATACTTGGAATACGTTAAGTGGAATAATTATTTAAAAAAAAACCAATAAATCCCGAAAAAAGGATCAGGAAAAGCGGAAGATGAAAGATATTGATTAAATTCAAAATATTCTAAAATAGATTCCCAACTTAAACTTGTTCTTTAGTCGTACCCAAACGACGGTCAACAAAAATTGTTAAAATTTAATTTAATTTCAAGAGAGACAAATGAATAAAATAAAAATATTAAGGAGATTAAAGAAATAAGCAGCTACAATACATTATTTACCATCTGTGGCGTGAGGTGTCTACCTAGTTGGCTCTAGCAAAATGCTGCCAGAGCCTTAGGAAAAAATAAGAAGACTGAGACTGTGTTTTTTTAAATTTATTTCTGTTTTTCCCGCCCAAACGTTAACTGTCACGTGACTTAACGTAATTTAAATAGCGAAGGAGGTAATGATCGTGTTTATTTGGAGACATAATAGGCGCATGAAAGTTTGACGACTATCTTGAATAGGGTTTTTGAATAAATAATGTGTCTGGTAAAATCTTTTCATGCATTTTTGTTTCATAATGAACACGATTTATTGAAAAAGGGCACAATAGCTGTAACAGTGAAAATAATAAACTTAGGTACTATTATGTATTTTTTATTCCATGCTACACAGTAAGATGTCTTGCACGCATTGCACACGATATTTTATTGAAAAAGGGCACAATAGCTATAGTGACAGTGAAAATGATAAACTTAGGTACTGTTATGTATTTCTTATTCCATGCTACATAGTAAGATGCAATGCATGCATTGCAGCTGAAATGGCACGGACGACTGGAGTATGTTTTGTCAAAAACCTAGAAATAAATTTCGAATCGCCTTCAAAGTTATGCCTTAATCTGTACCTAGCTGTGTTGCTAAGTAATTTTAATAGGCGTCACATATTGATTGAAACTTTTTTGTATTTGAAATATAATGGACTATGGAGGTAGGAGGAGAAAGGAGGGCAGCGCATCCTAATAGCCTCTATGCGGATGTCTATGGGCGTCGGTTGTCATGAAAATGGATCCGACTGCCCCCTATACCATAAAAAAAAGCAAATACACGACAATTTGTCATTGTAACTACTGTAATGAAAGTCAATACTTTTTACTCCAGTTGTGTGGTCTAAAGCACACACTTTTTTTTTAAGCAATTTATATAAATACTATGGTATGATGGCGATAAACGAGCAGTCGGGACCTTTTTGAAAAATGGGTAGTAATTAAAAAGGTTCCAACAACTTGTATGTCCCCTCATAGTATTTTATACGCCCATAAGCGTTCGCATAATTACTATGGTGATGCGTCGCCCTCCTCACTCCTCCAATACCCACCGCACGAAACGTGACAATATAGCTGACGGACATTTTCCCTGTCGCACATTACAGCATGTGCATGCTGCATGGCATCCGAATTAGACATTACTCCATACCAAATATTACCCCAAATTGAGAAAATCTTTTTTTAGGTCGATTAAAATACATAAACCTTCTAAGTGGAACCAATACTTCTTTTTACACTTATTAGAGGGTTTGTATAAGGAAATTCAAACTGAGAACTCAATTTTCGAATACGGCTAATATTTAATAAGTAACTATAGATACCTTACTACATACAATAACTACGTTTCAAAGAATAAAAGACGCAGTCACAGGCATTAACTAGTCACAACAGTCATTGTGGTCAAACGTAATTTCTAGAATAACAAATGAGTCAAATTAGAGGAATGGACGAAAATATTTTGAACACGTGACCACTAATTCGTATTGCATTATTTATTTGAACAATCATACAATTGATTTCAAGGGACAGAATGACAATGTTAGTAAAATTAAACCGTGCTTAGGTAAAATAACAAGAATAGTCAATAGATTTTAGTCAATTAATTATTAGATTAAGAACAACAAATTATAAAATAAAATATGTAGATTAAGACTGACAAACCATCATAAAATAGATATGATGGTTGTTTTATAGCGTAAGGGCAAATGAGCAGTCGAAACCGGGAGACTAACTGGGGGGGTCGGCCCCCCTTTCGATCGGCAACCTAGTCTTGTTGCCCGATGAGCACTCATAGCTGTATTTGGCTTCTCTTCTTTTGCACAGGAAAAGATCAGATCCGAGAAAAAAAGAACGGCTATGGGCGTTCCAGCTGCCCGTTTTCTTCCTAAAAATCTCCTAATATCCTCCTTCGTCTTCCGCGTCTAGTCGCTGCATTCAGCTTTAAATAAGCGACTGAGTCGCCCTTAATTATTATAGGACATAGAATACTTTTCATTAGAAAAAATACGGACACGATCAAAGCCTCGAGTAAAAGGCATACTGCCTTAAATTATTTATTAAAATAAATAATTTAGAAACATAGTTTCATCATAGACTAAATAAAAAATATTTTATTAAGTCTATGAGTTTCATAGACTTACTAAAAAGTATCTATGCATAGTTTCTTACAAAGTGTTAGAGCAAAATGCAAAAGTACACATTGTCTGACTAACAGGTAAGGTGCAAAATTCACTATGTTTTAGGGAAATATTTTTGTCCATTATAACCATTTATAACTATTATATATATTAACTAGTCTTTACCTGCAGCTTCGCTCGCATCTTTTTTTATAAAATAAAAGTACTCTGTCATATGGCATAGGTAATTATTAATAATAACTCAGAGTTATTAGAGTATTTTTATAGGTATTAGTATAAAAGTAATTAACTCTTAAACCAATACCTCTAAAAATATGTGTACAAAGTTTAATGATGATCGGTTCAGTAGTTTTGGCGTGAAATCGTAACAAACTCACATTCATATTAATAATATTAGGGAATTTTAGGATTTTGACCTGATTTCCAATAATCCCAACGTGTCTTCGTTAGATTTTGAATAGTCTACTAGTTCCCCCCTGCTGTACTGCAGTGGAATTGGGCCTGTACTACCCAGGAGATACCTCTGAATCTTAAGATACCGGTAAAGTGACACTGGGAAGTAGTCCAGCCTATATGCGGACGTCCATAGGCGTTGGTACTCCTCTAAAGGCTTCGACTACTCGTTTCTCCTCCTATAGGCACTATGAAAAAAAATTCATGCTTCATCATATTTGCCTTATTGTTACATACACATGCCAAGTGGAAGTAGAACAAGTCTGACAGAGCAGAGGTGACAGTTGATGCCTAAGTGCATATTTACTGGTAATCCGCAGTTCTCTATCTACGGTGATATATTGTGGTTGTAGCTGTCACTAAGTCATGGTCGTGATGTCAGATATCCCTCTCTCTCTTGTCATCTGTACCTAACCATAGACATCATCTATGGTGTGAATATTCAGTGTACGGTCTATGACTAAACATAGACAACCAATATACTAAACACTTATTTCTATACGATCGAACTGAAATATATTGCAAGAAGTAGCGCCTTGCTGCATTGCATCGATTTGGGCCAGTTGCCTGTCACTGACAGTCTACTATAGCATTTTGTGCGGCTTGTGAATCTCTGGTGGCCCATAGAAGTAAAGAGGCAATGGGCAAAAGATCTACATAGTTATTATATGGATATTTGTAGGCATTAGTAGTCAACAAAAGGCTCCGACTGCTCGTATGCCGCCACCGACTACAAAAACGAAGAAAAACTTTACGTATTATGCATAATACGCAATAGTCGAACAAACAATTTTAATAGTCGATCGGGGCGAAGAAACCTTTGAAGACTTTCACAATGCAATAATAAAAAAAAAATTGCTCTTATCAAGCAAGCCGTTCTACGAAACCAACTGATTCGAAATTTCATTATCACGTTCACCGCTCCGATAGCCGTGATCGTCTAGTGGTTAGGACCCTACGTTGTGGCCGTAGTAACCCAGGTTCGAATCCTGGTCACGGCAGTGTTTGACACTGTTACGGTGGAGCATTTCTTTTTTTATTTTTTTGAACAAATAACTTTTTTTAATAATAAATTAAATAATTGAAACAAGGTACGCGTTTTTTTGCTTTTATTTGTATAATTTTTTTAAAATATTTTGCTACTTATATAGGTTATAATATCACAATGATTGCTTTTTTGTTAAATTTATTATTTATTTTTATATAATAATTTAATTAATAATTTTCTAACAAACAAGCTATTCTTCTACAAACATTTTGTCTTATTTGCCAAGTCTACAAACATATCAAATATTCACAAGTTATTCACACGGAGTATCTTATCGCCATTTAAAAGACTTATTAAAGCATTTTATTCACATAATATCTCGATCACCTATCTAAGTCCATTGAGCGAATTTTATGATGCGGGCACATTGTCAGCTCCTTGGCCATGATCGATCAACTTCACTCTAATTGCGTTCATCTGCATATTAATTCTGACGTCCATTAGGGGTACAGTCGGAGGTATATTTTGTGTTTTTTTATACGATTACGCAAGTAGTTTTTTTTTTGCTTCAGAGTTTTTTTTTCGGTGTTTTTAGATGGTTAAAATTTTTAAAGTGATTTTTATAGCATAAATGGTTGCTTAATAAACTAAACTTAGTTTATTAGGTATTACATGATAAATACATCTTGCGTCCTAATCCCTAATAATATTATAAATGGTAATATAAGCTTGTTTGTTACGCTTTCACGTCAAACTACTTAAGCGATCATCATGAAACAGCAAGAACATACTACAGAATACTTTATATTAAAAAGATACGGACGCCAGCGAAAACGCGAGTTTGTATTTTTTCCGTGTTGTACGCGGAAAAAACATAAAAACAAAAAAGCCAACATCACGCGGTATTCCCAGGCGGTCACCCATCCAAGTACTAACCGCGCCCGACGTTGCTTAACTTCGGTGATCGGACGAGAACCGGTGTATTCAACGTGGTATGGACGTTGGCGATTGCTAATTTGAAATTATCGTTAGCATGTTAATGTTAAACGATAATTTATCTAATATTAACTTACCATTTTGAAATTAAATAGCAAGCATCAAGGGCGTTAAAAAAACTTTTTTTAATAAACATCCTTGGCAAGCATTTAAATTCACATAAACACACCTTATTTTAGCAGTCGGTTAATAAGTTTCTCGAAGTAAATATTTTTCTTAAATCAGAGATCATAAATATTATGTAAGCTTACTACTAGTACTACCTACATAATATGCGTAAACTTATCTATTGATTTCCGAAATGAGAACTTTACATTAGAAATAAAGATATTGGAATATTAGATACTTAAATAGAAATAATAGAAATAAACATTAAAATATGAGAGTGTTTATTACATACCTACATGATTAATGGTAGTTTTAAATTTGTTGCAAATTTGTTTAATAATTTAAATTTGTTTAATCGCAGCCGACTGTACTTAAATACCTAGATGTACAACTAGGAATTAGTCAGAATTAAAACTATGCGGGCTATTACGCGTTTGATAAACCGCGTGCAATTTTTAGCACGGGTCAGATCCTAAGTAAAACACTTGAAGTGGGCAATTAATAATGATCTTGTATATTAATATAACATTAATCCTAGTTTTGTAGACTAAGTAGTGTCGCGATAGCTGTGTATAATATAAAATATGATATTTCATGAAAATATCTTATAATGAAATTAATTAAAATTCATAATTTGCTAGTTGTAGGTATTCCTCCTCATTTTTATTTTTATTTTCATAGATCACGTCACTCCCCAATAGTATTAAATATAGAGGCCTAGCTTCATGTTGGTGAATTACCCCTTAGGTACAAAGAAAATTAGAAACTTTATAATTAAAAATATCAGTATATATATATTTTTTTTAAATCAATTATTTGTGGTTTATTGGAAAACTACTAACTACTACTACTACTACTAACTAGCTTCCGCCCGTAGCTTTGCCCGTGAAGATTTCGGACTTCAAAATGGAATTATTATACATAACATAAACCTTCCTCTTGAACCACTCTATCTATTAAAAAAAACCCCATCAATTTCTGTTGTGTAATTTTAAAGATCTAAGCATACAGACATACAGAGGGCTGAAATGACCTTGTTTTATACAATGTAGGTGTGTAGTGATATCGTTGGATGCTCAGACCAAATAAAAACATAGACTTAATAAAAAGTACTTTATATTAAGTTTATGAATAAAAAGCACTTTTTTTTGGTCTAAGGTTGGATGAAACCATAGACTTAAATGAAACAAGCATAAAGTATAGAATTATTTTCACGTGTTGCTATCTCATTTCATTCAGGCGTTTTAGAAATTTAAATGTAAAGGAAATATTAAAAAAAAACTACACCGATACTAGAGGCCGCTATCCCACTGGCGTTTTACGGGCGTTGACGTCTCTCCGACGTCTTCGTAACGTCAACGCTGCGCTAACGCAACGTTAACGTCGCGTCATCCCGTGGCAATAGGTAACGTCAGCTGAACGCGACGTTAACGTCGCGTTCAGCTGACGTTAAATTACTTAGGCCGCTATCCCACTGGCGTTTTACGAGCGTTGACGTCTCTCCGACGTCTTCGTAACGTCAACGCTGCGCTAACGCAACGTTAACGTCGCGTCATCCCGTGGCAATAGTTAACGTCAGCTGAACGCGACGTTAACGTCGCGTTGTGGGATAGCGGCCTAAGTAATTTAATAATCTCAAATGATTTGCTAAGATGTGGCTAAATGTTGTAACGTTGCATTACAAAGTCACGTCACCATTTAATAATTTAACAAAGTTCTCTACGCTAATATGGAAAAGCGCCTAAGAGCATCCAATACTGGTTTCTTATCATTGATAGTTGCCTATATTAAGCAGTAGATAGATGAAGATTCATCATCAGCAGATCTTTCTTTTGAGATGCCAGATCTCCTCCGTGATCACTGAATGCTCCCCTCAGGGGTGTAAGAAACCCACATAACTCCGTTGCTGTTTAGTCGAAGAAATCGAAAAAGAAAAAAAAACATATCTTTTTGCAGATTTCTCTTCATCTGATCTGCAAAATCTGCAAAAAGATAACCGCCTCCCCGGTTACCTATCATCAGATTTTTAAAGAGTAATAAATAAAATTGATATTGATTACGACGAAACAAAACAAAAAAAACTCCTCTCCCCAAAACAACGTTTGAAAAATACTTGTTAAGATAAACCGCCTCTCGCCTTCATAAGGTTTCAAATTACGGTTATGATCCCTTCTTTTCGGCAACTGATGCGCGAATACTGTTAATTAATGACGACTTAACCCTTTGTCTGCTCTACCCGAATAAATCACCACGGGAACAGATTCTCAAACTTTTCTTTTTTCACTTTGTATTTTAAATAGTGAGTCACATTTTTAAATCAAGTTTTTAACGTCTTATATATTAAAACATTAGTTAGATATTATAATTTGTTGATGACCATTTTGTTTAAATAAATTGCACATCTGTAGCTTAAGCTTAAAAACAAAATAAAAACGACCGAAAAAAGAAAGTCGACAAAAATCGGCTTGCGCCAATTAATATTATTTACTTTTTCTAAAACTCAAAAAATATATTTTAATATGTAAAAATATGATAAGGAAAATTGTGTGAAACATTAACGCTTAATGCAAAATGGCTTCAAAGCTTCAAAATGATGTACAAAAAAATGTATATATTCTAACATTAAACTCTTAAAAGTTAAGATTTTTTTTAAGATTGATAAATTAGCACCATATCCAATATAATATCATATATTGTGGAGAACTACTTTAAAAGACAACTCACCTTATATTTATTTAATTTAATTACTGATAAATAATTTTTAAACAATATATGTAATACTGTCACTGTGCCGTTATATACTCATTAAAAATAATTTAACTAAACTCTCTTTGACCTGTACCATATGGTGGTGGTACAATAGTCCATTCGTAACGCCGAGCGCAACGGCTAACTTTCCATTCGTAACGCCGAGCGCAACGGGTGCATTTAGTACGATATTAAAATAGTATACTACTACCCTACCAAATAATGTCATTTAAAAAGTGTAATTCGTGTCTTAAAAATATTACTAAGAAAAGTCCTGGATTAGAGTGTAGCAGATGTGGAATACTGATGCATGCCACTACTGAATGTGCTAAGTTAACTAACAAGCAGCTGCTAGCCTTACGCTCCAGCGATGGACTGACAAATTAGGTTTTTAAAATTAATTGTCTCACCTGCTATTAAATCAAAATATTCTAATGAACCCTTAAAACTCTTTCGGCACTGTAAAACAATCCCTATTCACGCTATGGCACAATATTCCCTACTAAAAGAATTTTATTTTAATGACGAATTTAAAAATTATATCGATCATCCTGTGCATACGAGGCGTATCGCACAAAAAACTTTGGCCACTACCCGCGCTCGTAACTACTACGGCGAGCGAGCTGTTCCTTATCTGCTCCCTCGATATATTAACAACCTACCTACTAACGTACGAGACTCGATCACAAAACGCAATATCAAGATAACGTTAAAGAAGTTTTTTATTAATCCCGAATAAATTATTTTTGACAAAAATACTCCCATATCTATGTATACTAATTTATTTACATTCTAATTAAGGATATAAATTCTATTTTTAATTTTTTAGTTGTAAACTATATTTATAATGTTAATATTTACATCTACTTATGTGTACTACCATACTACACACGGACCTCTGTGGTCTAAGTAGTATTATTAGGGTTAGGTTGAGCCTTCCTTGCACGATTGCACAGCTTGACCCTAAATGAATGATTGTATTTTTGTTTTAAGTGTTAAGTAATAAATAAATAAAATAAAAATAAATAATAAACATTAAAGACCATTTAAAGTTTGAAAACCTTCCCCTATTGTGACAAAACTGATTCATCTTAACCCGTCAGCGCTTGATGGATCAAGATATTAATACTGAGAGCGTGGCGAATCTGACCATGCCATAACCCCTCTATGCATATTAATTGCATCTGTCTGGTACTGACTGATGGTGATTTCTAAGCCATGTAGTTGGTGTAATTAAAGAATTTTGTATAGCTTTCAAATTGCCTGCAAAAAGGGTTTAACAAAGATGATAGAAGGGAGTAAATTTATATTTTGTAACCTTTAATAGTTAATTAATGGATAGATTACTAAACTCGTTGAAAACTTTCTTTAAATATTTAAATTCGACACAAAAAATAATTTATTGTATACCTTGAAAAGTGCCTGCTAATTTAAAATAGCAATACAGAATTTGTATATTGATAAGAAAATAATCTAGTGAAGAAGGGTTATACATAGACTTATTAAATACTTCTTATTTAGTCTATGGGGTTATAACAATCGCAATTAAATATTTCAAAAATCATCATCAACATCAGCCTTCATCTATTCACTGCTACACATGGGCCTATTTCAATGAATATGAAGATATTCGAGATCCTACTACCTTTAACTGTAGGTTTTATTACGAAACATTTTTTTTACTTCAAAACGAAAATTTGACCATTTATGTAAAAATGCCTAACCTTGAACAAAGAAAACAAATACAAAGAAAAAAGTAGTAGTAGAGTAAAAACAGTTAAATACCAGACTGTAAACAAATACGTGTAAGCTCTTGAAATTCCCAGCCACGTCAAAATGAAAATCAAAAATCCGGATAAAGAAGCGAGTAACAATAGTCGATGGTATGAAATCGTACCCACCCACATAGATTAATGACATCAACAACCGACAATGCACCGAGCCTTTTTTGTGCTATCCCTTTTTCGATTTAACAGCAATTAAAAAGTCCCACAAAGCATCGAAAGGGTTAACTTCATTTGCGTGTAATTGGTCTTGTATTAGAAGCTGAGTGATTTTAGGTATGCATCTGATACGAATTTTTTTGTGATTTATTGCAATAGAATAGATAAGAGTGTTGTTTTAAATATTTATTATAATATTTAAGTATTTAATTTCGTTTTAATATGTGGGTACCAACATTTTTGATAGAGAATTTTCATACATATAGATACTCAAGACATGTTACACTGATATCATTCGTTTGCCTATATCTTACATTATTAACCTTAAATTAATTTATTATGTGATTTAAATGTATAAATTTACATGCTCTTGTCAGTGCTACTCTCGTCAGCTATTCTAATTAAATCCTCATTCTCCATTCGCATTCAAATTATCCACCTAGCAGGTATCTTAAATTGAAACGAACCCAAATTAAATAATTCAATCGAAGGTCCTGCATTATGGGGTCTTCTGGACCGTAAATACTTTTTTTACAAAATAATTTACTTTCACAGACATCGTGGGGTCGCTCGTAATTGATTCAACACGCTTCTAAGAGTCAGGAATGGCACTACGGCGGAGGGTTAAGATTTCTTTGTAATCAAATCAAATTGAATTCTAACAAATACGTTTCGAGAGAACTTAATTATGTACTTACAGGTTAATCTTGTTCTTATAAAGTGTTTAAAAATAAATAAGTGGTATTCAATAAGATCTTTGCATCCAGTAGTACACAGGCAGATTATGTTGAAGTAAGTATTTAATTAAAGAAATGAGATTTTAAATTTTTTATAATAAAGCACTATTCGATATACTTATTACAATATTTTTAGTAAGTACCTACCTACATTATTTTTAAATATTTTGCCACTGATTTTTATATTTAGTTAGTCTTAATGTTAAAATAATTAACAATAGATCAAGCCGCAGGGTTTAACTAGTACCTATAATAGGTTTATAGACACTTGACAAGACACACCTAGTCCATTTTCGTTACTTTTGTAATATTTAGAGACTGGAAACTAAACTAAGCAAAACCTCTGAGTGAACAAAACTTTAATATATTTTAAATTATTGTTATACTTAGCAATAAGATGAAATTAAATTATATTCATAATATAATCTTTAATCTCTACTAATACTATCACAAATGTGAATGTAAGTTTGTTTATTAAGCTTTAATTAACTAAATATTTAATCGATCATTTGACTACACAAGTTCTAAAAAAGGACATAGGACAAATTATCATAGCGCGAGCGAAACTGCGGGTAAAAGCTCTAGTATTAGTGAAAAAAAATATTAAAAAAAAATACAAAAAGATTCCTTCGAGCCGGATTTGAACCAGCGACCTATGGATTTCAGTTTCATACATCTACAGTCCACCGCTCTACCAACTGAGCTATCGAAGGGATATTAAAACTGTTGAAATTATCGATCGGTTAAAGTAATAAGAATTCTGCTTATATATTGAGCTCTCTTCATACTTAGGCGAGTGTGTGCGTCTATAATAATGTGTGACTTGTTATCAATAGCGTTAGTGACTTCAGTCTCGTTATCAAAAAGTATTACTAGAGTATTCGTTACAAGAAAAATGCCGTTTTTATAGCATGCTGTGCCCGCGATTTCACCCGCATCACATAACTAATAATCTTCACCCTCTATTTTAAAAATCCGAACTGAGAAATCTTCGCGGGTTTTTTCTCACTACGTACACGCTGTACCACAGATGATCGTCGACTATGGCGGGCCGGGGTCTTTCCCCCGTGCTAGCTGTAGTCCCTCATTACAAAGCATGATTACATTTTTTCGCTACTTAACTTGTTTGAAAAAAGTATTTTCGCATAAGTAATTGTCGTAAACTTTTTTTTAATAGTTTCGGATTAACTGTAGGCACTTATAGTATATGTTGTTTAATTTAATGCCTCTTATCAACCTTGTATATGAAATAGTACACCTTTAAAAGCGTATTTCTTATCGCTGTCTACGAATCATCATCAGCATCACCCACCACACCGTAGCAGACAAAAAATCAATAAAGTTAAGACCATAATGCGAAGTGATAAAGAGATGGCAGGTAGACAAACCGCCAACATCAGGGTAACAATCAGGACTAGGAGAGCATTTCTCATCCGCGCAACATCACTAAATTATCTAAATAGAGATCGCTCCCCGATCGGAGCACGAATAAGATTGCTGGATGAGTCTTTTTATAAAAGTATTTTTTTTCTGATTTAGTAAATACTCGCAAACATCGCAACACAAAAGCGTACTTATATATAAAAATTATTGTCGTCTGTATGTCCTTTATAGAATCGTAAATTATGCATTTGATCATAATATTATGATGATATAATATGGCAAAGTTGATGTGCATGAGCCGACGAAGGTTCCTGATTTAGGATTTTTAAAATTTCAACCCCTAAGGTATAGATGGTGAAGTTTATTACAATAAAATGAAGGGTGTGTAGACGATTTACTCTCTTTCACCCCAGTCAACACAGGCCTGATGCTACAGCAATGACAATAACTCTTAAATTTTTCCATTTTAATGGTGTGATTCTACTAATATATAAAATAAATGCGAAAGTTTGTATGTTTGTGTGTTTGTTGGTTTGTCATTCTTTCACGCAAAAATTGCTGAACCGATTTTCATAAAATTTGGCACACATAGAGTAAAACTTGGATTAATACATGATAGTTTTACCGAAAATTGTTCCTATGGGATGCCATGGGACGATTTTCCATTTTCCACGGGATCGAAATGTACGTGGATGAAACCGCGGGGCGCAGCTAGTATTTTATAATTTTAGGGTTCCGTGCAATAAAAGGTAACTGGAGCCCATATGGGATTACTGAATATTGACACCTGGCATCCATGGTGGTTTCTGCTAATGAACAAAAATACAATTCAATTTTATATTAAAATACGAACAAACTTAAATAAAATGATCACTTCCAGTAACAATTAATAAAATATACGCAATCGGATGTGTAGCGCTCAAGCCAGCAAAGATGGCGGGCGGAAACGCGTCGCGCCTACTGTCATGGCCGCCGGAAGTCCTCTTGCCATTTTGATAAATAGTTGTTCTTCAACAGTTTTTCTCATGCAAATGAGGGGTTGGATGACGGATGGCGTTTGTCACAATTTTCTGGGATGGATTTAATTTGGGATTGCATGGGGCGACTAATCTGGATGGGACTGCTGATTGCGCGTTTTCGTTTTGCATTTCGCGCGGGGAGGATTTCAAAAATGGAATGTTCTATTTGAATTTGGAATTTTCTTGGGTAAAATTTAGAGGTAAATCTTGTGGCCAAATTCTTTCAGATTTATATGAGGATAACACTATTAATAACATATTACATGTAAATATGTTAGTTCTTATTAGACCTCAACCCCTCGCTTGTTCTAGTTATACAAAAATTGTGTTCCCGAAAGAAGTGTATTAAGGAATGGCTTATTTTGTATATAATTTTATTTAACCTGGTATCGTCGTAATTTTGCAGTGTTTGAAAAGGACATTTAAATTTTTCAAAGACGTTTCATTGTATGAGCATTTTGGTAACTGACCACAACTTCATAATAAATAGAACGCCAGATGCGGGTAATGATGGCCTAGATAATAATGTAGAAAATTGGTAGGTTTTGGTTGTAATACTAATATGACCATTATTTTATAATAATTAAGACAAATTAAATTTAGTCCAACATTGTTGTGCGAAATGAGAGTCATTTGGACTTTGCGTGTTATCTCACAAAAAGCCAAATAGTGATGATCTTCATCTTGACCACTTGTTAATAGAATGACTAGTTAACTTTGCTGTTATAATTTATAATAATAATGCAAACACAATTCTAGTGTAATTAGTACAGATTACACGTAGTGTAATAGGTAACAAAATGACTTGAACTGTGAACTATTATTTTTCACAGAATTCGCATACTCGTATTACTTTTTAATAAAAATACTAATCATCATAATGGCATGTTAACTAAAGTGGTTTACAAAATTAGCCGTTATTATTTATAATACTAATGCGACCACAATTTTAGAGTAATTAGTACGAGTTACACATGGTGTAATATCCTAATTTCAAATGGCGGAAATTGTGAGCTGTTAGTTTTTACATAACCCGGAAGCTATTTAATAAAAAGAAAATCCTATACTAATAATGATGATAGGGTGTAGAATGACGTTCAAAGTAGCCATTATTGTTTATATACTAATGTGATCACAATTTTAGTGTAATTGGTACAAATTACATGTAGTGTAATATCATCATCGAAAATTACAGGAATTATGAACCATTAGTTTTCTCAGAATCCACGAGGTATTTCTTAATAAATAAAAGATCCGATAGTAACAATTTTGATTGCATATTAACTGGAATGTACAAAATTAGCCGTTATTGTTTGTAGTACTAAAGCGACCACAATTTTAGTGTAATTAGGACAAATGACACGCGGTGTAATATCGTAATTGCGATGACGGGACTGTGCACTATTAGTTCCCGCATAAATCGCGAGTGTCAGCCATTAGAAATGCACATCTGCTGTACGCTTTATTAACTGCTGAACCTGGTATAGTATATGCAAAACATTTACTACACCAGGCAACAAAGACATTGTTTTATTGTACATATTTGTTATAATATGTGGTTCATTAATTTGGCCTTATTGTAATGGATTCACCGTCCCTTGTATACTTGGATTCATCTTTAAGGCATCTGAAATTTAAAGCACTTTTTGACAGGTGCCATATAATATTTCAAATCCAAATTGTTTAGTTATATTTTAAGAAATAAGGTTTCTACGTCTGTGATAAAACTGTGTATTAGACCGGAAAATATACTCATTGGTAACTACTTAATTCCTTTGGGTTTTTTCATAAAACGCGTATGAAGTTAAATAAAGTCGATACTGATGGCTAAACCAAGGGATCACCCCCAAACTGTCACAGCCAACAGAAATTACAAGCTATAACTTCACGACATTGTAATGTAAATAAAAGGCACTTATAATGCTGCAAAATTTCAAATATTATCAATGAAATATAACTAATTTGTCGTAATTGTATGAATGAATCTTCGGTTTTTGCATATACTTTGTCTGATGACATTCCAATATCATTGATTAGTTTTTGCGCCCTCATAACGTTACTTGTGGCGTTACACTGCACGTGCGAAAGGTGTGTCCGAAAGGTCGGGGGACAGATGTCTTGGCAAGTAACGCACCGCTAGGCGCCGTTTTTTGACCTGAAAGGTGTATCGTTCCGGTGTGCGATTTTTGTGTCTTGTCTTGTAACTGTTTTGTACGTTATTTGTTCGTTGGTTTTTGTATTTATCATTTATTAAATGATTTTGATTTTAATTTGATTAGTTAGAATACTATTCCGAATATTGCACGCATATCTATAGTCGTATTAGAAGTAAGTATACTATGTATATTAATAGTATAGTAGAGCCGCCTATTTTATAGCCTAGATTAACTAAATAAGTTAGTACTTATTTCGTTCGTACGGATAACGTTTCCGTTAGTACGGATAATTTTTTTATGACAGATGAGGCGTGATTTACACTATGGGCGACATAAAATAGTAAGGAAATTGAGTCTTTTTTATAATTGTGTTACGTAGAAATTTGATTCTTCGAGAAGTTGCAAACTTTATTATTTAACATAAATTTTAGCTTCAATCTTTCAAGGGTTTCAGAGATAAAGGCATTGAAAGACGAACCTATAGAAGAAAAATAAAGTAATCCTATGAGGGTTCAGTTTCTTTTTCTTCTGAGGAACGAAACCCTAAAAAAAATTAATGTTGTCACTTTATTTGATATGTTTAATTTGCTTTATGTACATAATATTATTACAAGATGTGACTAAATTGGCAAAATAAATATTCAATTCTATTTGTCTAAACACACTGTGAATCGACAAGAGTTAATAATGATTATTAATGACAGTAATAAAAATCATTAATTG